>CADEHL010000122.1:20000-55000 GCA_902827135.1 Harpagifer antarcticus | reverse complement strand
CCTGGGGGCTCGTCTTCAAACACCTGGGGGCTCGGGGCTCGTCCTCAAACCCCAGAGGACACTTTGAACACCTTTTTGTTGTAGTGTATATTTCTAATTCGGCCTATAAACAGGTGTTTCTGTCTGCAGTGAGATGGTCCCCCTGCTCCATGATCACTCCCACCAGTCTGTGCACTGGGATGTTGTGCACTGGGATGTGTGTGAGTGCACCAGTACTTCCTGTCTTACTCTGAGCAGCTGGAGACCTGGACTGCAGGGAGTTTGTAAAGCCATGGATTACTTCCTGTACCTTTTCATAATAAAAGCTTTTAAATACTGAGGCTTTGTGAAGAAGCAGCCTGTGTCCTACAATCTACGGGTTATACCCTAAAATATGACACGCTGACTCGTCGCTCCTCCAAGACGCGAGTCGGTGTGTGTTGACAGTGGGGCAAACAAGTATTCAGTCAGCCACCAATTGTGCAAGTTCTCCCACTTAAAGAGATGAGAGGCCTGCAATGTTCATCCTAGCTACACTTCAACTCTGAGAGACCTGTAATGTCCATCCTAGCTACACTTCAACTATGAGAGACCTGTAATGTCCATCCTAGCTACACTTCAACTATGAGAGACCTGTAATGTTCATCCTAGCTACACTTCAACTATGAGAGACCTGTAATGTTCATCCTAGCTACACTTCAACTCTGAGAGACCTGTAATGTCCATCCTAGCTACACTTCAACTATGAGAGACCTGTAATGTCCATCCTAGGTACACTTCAACTCTGAGAGACCTGTAATGTCCATCCTAGCTACACTGTAATGTCCATCCTAGGTACACTTCAACTATGAGAGACCTGTAATGTCCATCCTAGGTACACTTCAACTATGAGAGACCTGTAATGTCCATCCTAGGTACACTTCAACTATGAGAGACCTGTAATGTTCATCCTAGGTACACTTCAACTCTGAGAGACCTGTAATGTCCATCCTAGGTACACTTCAACTCTGAGAGACCTGTAATGTCCATCCTAGGTACACTTCAACTATGAGAGACCTGTAATGTTCATCCTAGCTCCACTTCAACTATGAGAGACCTGTAATGTCCATCCTAGGTACACTTCAACTATGAGAGACCTGTAATGTTCATCCTAGGTACACTTCAACTATGAGAGACCTGTAATGTCCATCCTAGCTACACTTCAACTATGAGAGACCTGTAATGTCCATCCTAGCTACACTTCAACTCTGAGAGACCTGTAATGTCCATCCTAGGTACACTTCAACTCTGAGAGACCTGTAATGTCCATCCTAGGTACACTTCAACTATGAGAGACCTGTAATGTCCATCCTAGGTACACTTCAACTATGAGAGACCTGTAATGTCTATCCTAGGTACACTTCAACTATGAGAGACCTGTAATGTCCATCCTAGGTACACTTCAACTATGAGAGACCTGTAATGTCCATCCTAGGTACACTTCAACTATGAGAGACCTGTAATGTCCATCCTAGGTACACTTCAACTATGAGAGACCTGTAATGTCCATCCTAGGTACACTTCAACTATGAGAGACCTGTAATGTCTATCCTAGGTACACTTCAACTATGAGAGACCTGTAATGTCCATCCTAGGTACACTTCAACTATGAGAGACCTGTAATGTCCATCCTAGGTACACTTCAACTATGAGAGACCTGTAATGTCCATCCTAGGTACACTTCAACTATGAGAGACCTGTGATGTTCATCCTAGGTACACTTCAACTATGAGAGACCTGTAATGTCCATCCTAGCTACACTTCAACTATGAGAGACCTGTAATGTCCATCCTAGGTACACTTCAACTATGAGAGACCTGTAATGTTCATCCTAGGTACACTTCAACTATGAGAGACCTGTAATGTCCATCCTAGGTACACTTCAACTATGAGAGACCTGTGATGTTCATCCTAGCTACACTTCAACTATGAGAGACCTGTAATGTCCATGCTAGGTACACTTCAACTATGAGAGACAGAACGGGGGGAAAGAATCCAGGAAATCACATGGTCTGATTTTTAAAGAATGTATTTGCAAATGATGGTGGAAAATAAGTATTTGGTCAATAACAGAAGTTCATCTCAATACTTGGTCAAACGTTTTCTGTAAGTCTTCACAAGGTTTTCACTGTTGCTGGTATGTTGGCCCATTCCTCCATGCAGATCTCCTCTAGAGCAGTGATGCTTTGGGGCTGTCGCTGGGCAACACGGACTTTCAACTCCCTCCAAAGATTTTCTCTGGGGTTGAGATCTGGAGACTGGCTAGGCCACTCCAGGACCTTGAAATGCTTCTTACGAAGCCACTCCTTCGTTGCCCGGGCGGTGTGTTTGGGATCATTGTCATGCTGAAAGACCCAGCCACGTTTCATCTTTCTTTCCACGGATCAGTCGTCCTGGTCCCTTTGCAGAAAAACAGCCCCAAAGCATGATGTCTCCCCCCCCCCCCCATGTTTCACAGTAGGTATGGTGTTCTTTGGACTCAGCATTCTTTCTCCTCCAAACACCTCCACTTGAGTTTTTACCAACAAGTTCTATTTTGGTTTCATCTGACCATATGACATTCTCCCAATCCTCTTCTGGATCATCTAAATGCTCTGTAGCAACCTTCAGACGGGCCTGGACATGTACTGGCTTAAGCAGGGGGACACGTCTGGCACTGCAGGGTTTGAGTCCCTGGCGGCGTAGTGTGTTACTGATGGTAGCCTTTGTTACTTTGGTCCCAGCTCTCTGCAGGTCATGGACTAGGTCCCCCCGTGTGGTTCTGGGATCTTTGCTCACCGTTCTTGTGATCACTTTGACCCCACGGGGTGAGATCTTGCGTGGAGCCCCAGATCGAGGGAGATTATCAGTGGTCTTGTATGTCTTCCAGTTTCTAATAATTGCTCCCACAGTTGATTTCTTCACACCAAGCTGCTTACCTATTGCAGATGCAGTCTTCCCAGCCGGGTGCAGGTCTACCATTTAGTTTCTGGTGTCCTTTGACAGCTCTCTGGTCTTGGCCATAGTGGAGTTTGGAGTGTGACTGTTTGAGGTTGTGGACAGGTGTCTTTTATACTGATAACGAGTTCAAACAGGTGCCATTAATACAGTTAACGAGTGGAGGACAGAGGAGGCTCTTAAAGAAGAAGTTACAGGTCTGTGAGAGCCAGACATCTTGTTTGTTTGTAGGTGACCAAATACTTACCGAGGAATTCACCAATTAATTCATTAAAAATCCTACAATGTGATTTCTTGGATTCTGTCTCATAGTTGAAGTGTACCTAGGATGAACATTACAGGCCTCTCATCTCTTTAAGTGGGAGAACTTGCACAATTGGTGGCTGACGAAATACTTTTTTGCCCCACTGTATATATATATACACGTGTGTGTGTGTGTGTATATATATATATATATATATATATATATTAGTGTGTGTGTGTATATATATATATTACATTACATTTAGCTGACGCTTTTATCCAAAGCGACTTACAATGACCAATCACAGGGACATTCTCCCTGGAGTAACTAAGTGCCTCACTCAAGGGCACACTAGTGGTGGTGTTCCTGGGGGGATTTGAACTCACAACCTTCCGATCTTCAGCCCACCTCACTATCCATTAGACCACCACTATCCCATATATATACTGTGTGTGTGTATATATATATATATATATACACACGCTAGTATATATATATATATATATATATATATATATATACACTATGTGTGTGTATATATATACACACACGCTAGTATATATATATATTGTGTGTGTGTATATATATATATATATATATATATATATATATATACACACACACTGGGCAATGATTCATTTATATCGATTAATTGCATTATGGTCAAAATTAAATAATTAATTCAAAAGTAGTGTATTGCTCACTTTTATTTAAAAGCACTGCTTTATGAACAAAAGTACAATAACATTTGGTTTGCAAACACTTTAAACAATAAGGTGCATTTTAACAGCAGCAGTTAAAATGTGTTTTGTAAATCTTAAACATGAATTGATGAAATCAAATATAAAGCCAGGGCGTTAACGTGTTAGAAAACAGTTCCCCTCCGACTCCAGTGGTAGCAAATCAGAACCGATCAGCTCCGTCTGAAGAGATGTGAAATGTCCTTCCTCTAGTGATGGCAGTTTGACGCTGAAGCTTGGAACGGAGCTTCAACCCTGGACTTCCTATTCCATAGAAGCATGCTTCAAATCACGTGACATGTGACGTCCGAAGCAGCAACTGCTTCATTTCCTGAATGAATCAACTCACTGGTTCGCCGTCCAATCAGGTGATTCAATGCACTGCCTCGTCTGGATTCTGACAGGAGACAGGTTGAAACGCTTCAACACTTTATGACCGCTCTAAACAAAGCCTAATGTGTGGGTTGTTGGTATTGCATTTGAATTGGATCGTTATCCAGCAAGCCAGGGAGAAAGATGGTCGTTCTGGGAAACACTTCAAAATGTGAAGTTATAGCCCAGTGGACAGAGCCGGCGGCCCGCATGCGGCGACGTCCTCTGCGCAACTGGTTCAAATCCCGGAATGGACGTACTTTTAATCATTGCCCGCTTTTCAACTTTAATACTGTAACTGATAAAAGGCCCTCGCCGGACAAATACCTCAAAGATCTTTCAGTGTTCCCCATCCCACACAAGCACCCCCTGCCACCATTACACCATCACCCCCTGCCACCATCCCACAATCACCCCCTGCCACCATTACACCATCACCCCCTGCCACCATTACACCATCACCCCCTGCCACCATCCCACAAGCACCCCCTGCCATCATTACACAAGCACCCCCTGCCATCATTACACAATCACCCCCTGCCACCATTACACCATCACCCCCCTGCCACCATTACACCATCACCCCCTGCCACCATCCCACAAGCACCCCCTGCCATCATTACACAAGCACCCCCTGCCATCATTACACAAGCACCCCCTGCCATCATTACACAACGTCCCAACGCTCCTCTCAATAACCCAATACACACAATTATCAATCTTTAATTGCAAATAGAACATGATATTCAGTGCGTGTGTGTGCATCGAATATGTTTCAAGGCAAAGATACGTTAAACCCACTGCAGCCTTGCACTTCGCCAGGAGAGGTCGCTGTAACTGAAGCTTCGAGAAATGAACCTATTTCCCACACAATTGTCCAAGTGGTTCGATGCTTCATTCAAAGCTTCATTTACCCATCACTACCTTCCTCCATGTTTCTGTCCCCGCCACTTCTTTCTGTTTCCATGTGAGCGCTGAGGCAGTCCTGCCCCTATGCCATACTTGCATAGACTCCCGATTTCATAGCCCTCTCCCGGTTTCCTCCCGGGGTCATATTTCTCCCGATTTCTGACTAAATCTGATTTACACACGACTGTTTCCACTCGGACTTTATTACAGCTACACCATTGTTTAGTTTCCATGGTAATGCGTTTAGTAGCGTGCGCAACTAGATAGTCACAGAACAAGAATCGACAACTCGACCCTCTGCTCACTCCTTTCCTTGTCCAGCCCACACTTGCTCCATCAAGGAGGTGCTTCAGGCCACAGTGCACTCAGAACTACAATAAGCATGTTAATGTTAATCTAACAGCTCCGGCGATCCACTAGCACCCCCCCCCCCCCCCCCCCCCCCCCCCCCCCCCCCGCAGTGGTCTGTCTGTGTGTTCAGAGAGCAACGGACTTTCAAAATAACAATAAGAAAAAAACTGTTTGCTCAGCCCTAATATACACAAAGAAACGCAGTGTGTGTAAATACACACTGCATGATATGGGTGGAGGGCCTCTCTGATTGGTCCTCTAAGTGGAGGGCTTCTCTGATTGGCCCTCTAAGTGTCGATGAGTGGAGGGCCTCTATGATTGGTGGGCTTGTGCGCATTGTGGCGGCTACAGAGCAGGGCGAGGCAGACAGGAAGTACGCAGTATCCCACGGCTCGAGGGTCGGCTCTCGTGCAGGAGAACAGGAAGAGGAAGAGCTGCAGGTACGGGAGCAGGAAGAGCGACGCCCACATCCAGACAGGAAGTGGAGGCAGACGAGCACCGAAGCTCTGAGACCAGCTGATCGGGGGTGCAGTGGACGGGCCGCCCGCCCCCTTCTCGACGAGCTCCAAACTGAAGCTCTGCACCTCAAAGACGTAGTAAACCAAGATGGCGCTGAGCAGCAGGAAGAGCAACACACCCAACCAACCCATCCGCTGACGGAAGTTCATCATCCTCCATTCTGAGGAGAGAGAGATATCATCATCAACATCATCATCCTCCATTCTGGAGTCTTATGACTCTTTATGATGACTCTTTATGATGACTCTTTATAATGAGTCTTTATGATGACTCTTTATGATGACTCTTTATGATGACTCTTTATAATGACTCTTTATGAAGTGTCTTTATGATGACTCTTTATAATGACTCTTTATGATGACTCTTTATAATGACTCTTTATAATGACTCTTTATGATGACTCTTTATAATGACTCTTTATGATGACTCTTTATAATGACTCTTTATGATGACTCTTTATGATGACTCTTTATAATGACTCTTTATAAAATAACCCTTCCGGCTCAGCTCTGCTGTGTTTACAGTTTGATGTCTGACTGCAGACCTCCATCTTGAAATGTTTTTTTACACACACATTTCGCATGATAGCAGCCTGTTAGCAGCCTGCTAGCTGCCTGTTAGCATGATAGTAGCCTGTTAGCAGCCTGCTAGCTGCCTGTTAGCATGATAGCAGCCTGTTAGCAGCCTGCTAGCTGCCTGTTAGCATGATAGCAGCCTGTTAGCAGCCTGCTAGCTGCCTGTTAGCATGATAGCAGCCTGCTATCTGCCTGTTAGCATGATAGCAGCCTGCTAGCTGCCTGTTAGCATGATAGCAGCCTGCTAGCTGCCTGTTAGCATGATAGCAGCCTGTTAGCAGCCTGCTAGCTGCCTGTTAGCATGATAGCAGCCTGTTAGCAGCCTGCTAGCTGCCTGTTAGCATGATAGCAGCCTGTTAGCAGCCTGCTAGCTGCCTGTTAGCATGATAGCAGCATGATAGCAACCTGCAAGCTGCCTGCTAGCCGCCTGTTAGCATGATAGCAGCCTGCTAGCTGCCTGTTAGCATGATAGCAGCCTGTTAGCAGCCTGCTAGCTGCCTGTTAGCATGATAGCAGCATGATAGCAACCTGCAAGCTGCCTGTTAGCAGCCTGCTAGCCGCCTGTTAGCATGATAGCAGCCTGCTAGCTGCCTGTTAGCATGATAGCAGCCTGCTAGCTGCCTGTTAGCACCCAGTTAGCACAGTAGCTGCCTGTTAGCATGATAGCAGTCTGTTACCTGTCGGCCCTTACCTTCCTCTGCTCTAGTTCCTTCAGATTAAAATGCTGGCTGTTCGTTCTGAGGCTGTCGGTGCAGAGCATTGGAAAGTCCCCTCCTCCTCCTCCTCTTCCTCCTCTTCCTCCTCTTCTTCCTCCTCCTCCTCTTCCTGTGTTTCCTGTGATAAAGTGCAGAGCGCCCCCTGCTGTAGTGGAGTGTGAAACATGAGCTGTCCCTGTACTACATAATATTGGAAATATAATCATAACTAAAGGACAGTAATTATTATTAAAGCTAAAAAACATTTAGTAAAAACTCAAATAAACAGTAAAATAAAAAATATAATAATCAAGTTTTGCACTAAATACCTCATCAGTCAGCTACATGTTCAACTTCACTTTCAGATCTTTATTTCAAAATATTTGAATGAACAAACACTTTCACGGAAATGAAACATGTCTTCATCAAATCTTATTTAGCTACAGCCGAGCCAGGATTGAGGTGGCTGGAGACGGCATATCACTGGCGCTATTTCAACACATTTAAATTGTTCATGTTGAGTCGTTTAAATCAAATGTGAGCTAAGACATCAGTACTGAGTGACAGAGTCCCATCAGTGAAGAATCACGTCTTTCAGCAAAGGTCCACAGAGCCCTCGTACTGCAGGAAGCGGATCAGACCTCCAGGGAGCCCTCCTGTTGATCAGACCTCCAGGGAGCCCTCCTGGTCATCAGACCTCCAGGGAGCCCTCCTGGTCATCAGACCTCCAGGGAGCCCTCCTGTTGATCAGACCTCAGGGAGCCCTCCTGGTGATCAGACCTCCAGGGAGCCCTCCTGTTGATCAGACCTCCAGGGAGCCCTCCTGGTCATCAGACCTCCAGGGAGCCCTCCTGTTGATCAGACCTCCAGGGAGCCCTCCTGTTGATCAGACCTCCAGGGAGCCCTCCTGTTGATCAGACCTCCAGGGAGCCCTTCTGGTCATCAGACCTCCAGGGAGCCCTCCTGTTGATCAGACCTCAGGGAGCCCTCCTGGTGATCAGACCTCCAGGGAGCCCTCCTGGTAATCAGACCTCAGGGAGCCCTCCTGGTGATCAGACCTCCAGGGAGCCCTCCTGTTGATCAGACCTCCAGGGAGCCCTCCTGGTGATCAGACCTCAGGGAGCCCTCCTGGTGATCAGACCTCCAGGGAGCCCTCCTGGTCATCAGATCTCCAGGGAGCCCTCCTGGTGCTGCAGGAAGCGGATCAGACCTCCAGGCAGCGGCAACTTCTTCAGCCGGCGACGTCCAGCCAGCCTCTGGACCTTCAGCCTGCAGAGCTGCAGCAGCGGCCGCGGCAATGCTGAGAGAACAAAACAAGAACACAGTAATATCACTGGAAACCACGAGACAAACCAGTAACAACACTATAAACCACGAGACCAACCAGTAACAACACTATAAACTACGAGACAAACCAGTAACAACACTATAAACTACGAGACAAACCACTAACAACACCATAAACCACGAGACAAACCAGTAACAACACTATAAACTACGAGACAAACCACTAACAACACTAGAAACCACGAGACAAACCAGTAACAACACTATAAACTACAAAACAAACCACTAACAACACTAGAAACTACAAAACAAACCAGTAACAACACTATAAACTACAAAACTACCCACTAACACTAGCAACTACTAAACAACCCACTAACACTAGCAACTACTAAACAACCCACTGACACTAGCAACTACTAAACAACCCACTGACACTAGCAACTACTAAACAACCCACTGACACTAGCAACTACTAAACAATCCACTAACACTAGCAACTACTAAACAACCCACTAACACTAGCAACTACTAAACAACTCACTGACACTAGCAACTACTAAACAACCCACTGACACTAGCAACTACTAAAAAACTCACTAACACTAGCAACTACTAAATAACCCACTGACACTAGCAACTACTAAACAACCCACTGACACTAGCAACTACTAAACAACCCACTAACACTAGCAACTACTAAACAACCCACTGACACTAGCAACTACTAAACAACCCACTAAAAATAGCAACTACTAAACAACCCACTAACACTAGCAACTACTAAACAACTCACTAACACTAGCAACTACTAAACAACCCACTGACACTAGCAACTACTAAACAACCCACTAATACTAGCAACTACTAAACAACCCACTAACACTAGCAACTACTAAACAACCCACTAACACTAGCAACTACTAAACAACCCACTGACACTAGCAACTACTAAACAACCCACTAATACTAGCAACTACTAAACAACCCACTAACACTAGCAACTACTAAACAACCCACTAACACTAGCAACTACTAAACAACCCACTGACACTAGCAACTACTAAACAACCCACTGACACTAGCAACTACTAAACAACCCACTAACACTATCAACTACTAAACAACCCACTAACACTAGCAACTACTAAACAACCCACTGACACTAGCAACTACTAAACAACCCACTGACACTAGCAACTACTAAACAACCCACTAACACTAGCAACTACAAAACAATCCACTAACACTAGCAACTACTAAACAACCCACTGACACTAGCAACTACTAAACAACTCACTGACACTAGCAACTACTAAACAACCCACTGACACTAGCAACTACTAACAAACTCACTAACACTAGCAACTACTAAATAACCCACTGACACTAGCAACTACTAAACAACCCACTGACACTAGCAACTACTAAACAACCCACTAACACTAGCAACTACTAAACAACCCACTGACACTAGCAACTACTAAACAACCCACTAACACTAGCAACTACTAAACAACCCACTGACACTAGCAACTACTAAACAACCTACTAACACTAGCAACTACTAAACAACCCACTGACACTAGCAACTACTAAACAACCCACTAACACTAGCAACTACTAAACAACCCACTGACACTAGCAACTACTAAACAACCCACTGACACTAGCAACTACTAAACAACCCACTGACACTAGCAACTACTAAACAACTCACTAACACTAGCAACTACTAAACAACCCACTGACACTAGCAACTACTAAACAACCCAGTAACACTAGCAACTACTAAACAACCCACTAACACTAGAAACTACAAAACAAACCAGTAACACTAGAAACTACAAAACAAACCACTAACACTAGCAACTACTAAACAACCTACTGACACTAGCAACTACAAAACAACCCACTAACACTAGAAACTACAAAACAAACCAGTAACACTAGAAACTACAAAACAAACCACTAACACTAGCAACTACAAAACAAACCAGTAACAACACTAGAAACTACAAAACAAACCACTAACACTAGCAACTACTAAACAACCCACTAACACTAGAAACTACAAAACAAACCAGTAACAACACTAGAAACTACAAAACAAACCAGTAAACAACACTAGAAACTACAAAACAAACCACTAACACTAGCAACTACAAAACAACCCACTAACACTAGAAACTACAAAACAAACCAGTAACACTAGCAACTACTAAACAACCCACTAACACTAGAAACTACAAAACAAACCAGTAACAACACTAGAAACTACAAAACAAACCACTAACACTAGCAACTACTAAACAACCCACTAACACTAGCAACTACTAAACAACCCACTAACACTAGCAACTACTAAACAACCCACTGACACTAGCAACTACTAAACAACCCACTGACACTAGCAACTACTAAACAACCCACTAACACTAGCAACTACAAAACAATCCACTAACACTAGCAACTACTAAACAACCCACTGACACTAGCAACTACTAAACAACTCACTGACACTAGCAACTACTAAACAACCCACTGACACTAGCAACTACTAAAAAACTCACTAACACTAGCAACTACTAAATAACCCACTGACACTAGCAACTACTAAACAACCCACTGACACTAGCAACTACTAAACAACCCACTAACACTAGCAACTACTAAACAACCCACTGACACTAGCAACTACTAACAACCCACTAACACTAGCAACTACTAAACAACTCACTGACACTAGCAACTACTAAACAACCCACTGACACTAGCAACTACTAAACAACCCACTGACACTAGCAACTACTAAACAACCCACTAACACTAGCAACTACTAAACAACCCACTGACACTAGCAACTACTAAACAACCCACTAACACTAGCAACTACTAAACAACTCACTGACACTAGCAACTACTAAACAACCCACTGACACTAGCAACTACTAAACAACCCACTGACACTAGCAACTACTAAACAACCCACTAACACTAGCAACTACTAAACAACTCACTGACACTAGCAACTACTAAACAACCCACTGACACTAGCAACTACTAAACAACCCACTAACACTAGCAACTACTAAACAACCCACTGAAACTAGCAACTACTAAACAACCCACTGACACTAGCAACTACTAAACAACCCACTAACACTAGCAACTACTAAACAACCCACTGACACTAGCAACTACTAAACAACCCACTAACACTAGCAACTACTAAACAACCCACTGACACTAGCAACTACTAAACAACCCACTAACACTAGCAACTACTAAACAACTCACTGACACTAGCAACTACTAAACAACCCACTGACACTAGCAACTACTAAACACCCACTAACACTAGCAACTACTAAACAACCCACTGAAACTAGCAACTACTAAACAACCCACTGACACTAGCAACTACTAAACAACCCACTAACACTAGCAACTACTAAACAACCCACTGACACTAGCAACTACTAAACAACCCACTGACACTAGCAACTACTAAACAACCCACTAACACTAGCAACTACTAAACAACCCACTGACACTAGCAACTACTAAACAACCCACTAACACTAGCAACTACTAAACAACTCACTGACACTAGCAACTACTAAACAACCCACTGACACTAGCAACTACTAAACAACCCACTGACACTAGCAACTACTAAACAACCCACTAACACTAGCAACTACTAAACAACTCACTGACACTAGCAACTACTAAACAACCCACTGACACTAGCAACTACTAAACAACCCACTAACACTAGCAACTACTAAACAACCCACTGAAACTAGCAACTACTAAACAACCCACTGACACTAGCAACTACTAAACAACCCACTAACACTAGCAACTACTAAACAACCCACTGACACTAGCAACTACTAAACAACCCACTAACACTAGCAACTACTAAACAACCCACTGACACTAGCAACTACTAAACAACTCACTAAGACTAGCAACTACTAAACAACCCACTGACACTAGCAACTACTAAACAACCCAGTAACACTAGCAACTACTAAACAACCCACTAACACTAGAAACTACAAAACAAACCAGTAACACTAGAAACTACAAAACAAACCACTAACACTAGCAACTACTAAACAACCTACTGACACTAGCAACTACAAAACAACCCACTAACACTAGAAACTACAAAACAAACCAGTAACACTAGAAACTACAAAACAAACCACTAACACTAGCAACTACTAAACAACCCACTGACACTAGCAACTACAAAACAACCCACTAACACTAGAAACTACAAAACAAACCAGTAACACTAGCAACTACTAAACAACCCACTAACACTAGAAACTACAAAACAAACCAGTAACAACACTAGAAACTACAAAACAAACCACTAACACTAGCAACTACTAAACAACCCACGAACACTAGAAACTACAAAACAAACCAGTAACAACACTAGAAACTACAAAACAAACCAGTAACAACACTGGAAACAGACAGGTTGAGCTGATCAGTTGTTTTTTACTCACCAGCTTTCTCCTTGATGACGTTCCATTCAGAGTAACTGTCCAGATGCTCCATCAGTCGTGAGCAGAGGGTCACATGACCAACGTAGTCCAACAGGACGTCAATGATCGGCCCCGCCCACCGAGAGATACTAGGAGCTGAGATCATCTCACAGAACTGTCAATCAACCACAGAGATGTCAATCATAATAATAATAATAATACATTTTATTTGTAAAGAACCTTCCATTGCTTTAATCAATCCCAAAGTGCTACAAGAGGTGTAACCAATCACAGAGCTGTCAATCAATCACAGAGCTTTCAATCAATCACATAACTGTCAATCAATCACATAACTGTCAATCAATCACATAACTGTCAAGCGATCACAGACATGTCAATCAATTACATAACTGTCAATCAATCACATAACTGTCAAGCGATCACAGACATGTCAATCAATCACATAACTGTCAATCAATCATAGAACTGTCAATCAATCACATAACTGTCAATCAATCACATAACTGTTAACCGATCACAGACATGTCAATCAATCAAATAACTGTCAATCAATCACAGAACTTTCAATCAATCCCATAACTGTCAATCAATCACATAACTGTCAATTAATCACAGACATGTCAATACATCACTGAGCTGCCAATCAATTACATAACTGTCAATCAATCACAGAGCTGTCAATCATCTATAATATGTTTGAACTGAACCCGGCCTCGCCTATACTCTGCGCAGTCGTGTATCGTCCGCCAAAGTGCAATAAGGATTTCATAAATTACTTTTCTGACTTGCTGTACGGGATCATGTGAAATATGATTGTGTTTTGATCTCCGGAGATCCAACGGAGGAGGGGCTCAATAAAGCTCAATCCTTTGGCGCTTTGGGCCGAAGCCCCGGACACTTTACAACGGAGAGGGGAATCTAGGCCTCCGTCAAAAAAATTCGTTCATCATTTTCAAGCTACAATCTGCAAGAAATCGGATTTTGAGAGATCTCAGAAAAAAAACGGTTGTGTCAGTTCATGGAGGAATGTGTCCGCTCCTTCTGTCCTCTGGCTCGGATACAATTGTTGCATGGAGACCCCCCAGCATGGTTCTTACCAAACTTTACGTTTTTGAACTGGTCTCTGGAGGAATGTAAGGAGAGTTGTCAGGGGACTCCACCTGCCTTATGAGACACTATTTTCGGATACTTTTTTCCATTTTCACCCCTTTCCTCTGATTCTCCAAAAAGGTAACTCAGACTTTTTCTGACTCTGGAGGAATGTAAGGGGAGTTGACAGGGGACACTTGCGGGCTCATGATGCACTATTTTCGGATACTTTTTTCATTTTCAGCCCTTATCCATGGATGAATTGAAACTTTTTTTTTTACATTTTGGTCAATTTGACCCAGTTCTGGTATCGCATTGCCTGGAGGATAGGACCGAGAGATGACAGACTCTCTGGCCGCCTCACAAGTCACTATTGTCAGACACTTTCTTTGCTTTACCCCGGTTCTATCACTCTTTCCTCTTTTGACCATAAAACGTGTTTCCTGCTGAGGTACTGCCTGGGTCCGGGGCACCCCAAACCCTCTCATGGTCGGGGCACCATGAATTGATGCATCGGACCCAATGTTGCCATCACCAGCCCCGCGTTGGTGCGGAGGTGGGACCATTTAACCCGGTGGAAACCCAAGTCCTCCCTTGGTCCGTGTACCAGGCATTGAAGCATCGGACCCATTGTTGCAATCACTGGTTACACTAACGCATATAAACGGAGAAACAGAAAATAATTTAAATACAATTCACTGTGTCTGTTTCAGTAAGGATGTCATCCGAATGCCCGGTGTGCAGACTCTTCTATCTGGCTTTGAACAAGCACCTTAAGCACAAACATGCAATGCGGAACTTGGAGGAAAGAGGCATCATGCTTAAAATGGCCAGTGGCAGAATAATGTAACTCATGATCACCCTGAGTTCTCCCAAGATGAGGCACACGTAATCCATGACAAAGTGGAGTTGAGACCTGGAGGAGGGGTCGCAGTTTTATATGTTTCTCTGCGCTCTCTCCAATAAAATACCCAATATTAGCGGTGTGTGTGTGTCTGCCCAAGGACAATTTAAAGTAAAACCTAATAGAGGTGTCATACATAATAACTTAATAAAAGTAAATGTAACAACTACTACAGTGCAACAAATCAGGAATATTAAATGTGGTCTCTTAAACATAAGATCTCTAGCCTCTAAAGCAATATTGGTAAATGATTTAATATCAGATTATAATATTGATATATGCTGTCTCACTGAAACTTGGTTGAGACATGAAGAATATGTCAGCATAAATGAGGCCACTCCACACAGCCATATCAATACTCATATTGCCCGAGGCGTGGGCCGAGGAGGTGGAGTTGCAGCCATCTTTGACTCAAATGTACTTATCAATACTAAACCAAAATTAAATTATACCTCCTTTGAAAGTCTCGTTTTTAGTCTTACGCATCCGACCTGGAAAACTTTGCAGCCAATCTTATTTGTTACAGTGTACCGTGCACCAGGTCCTTATTCAGAATTCTTATCAGAATTCTCTGAGTTTTTATCAACTTTGGTTCTTAAAACAGATAAAGTAATTATCGTAGGTGACTTTAATATTCATGTTGACGATGATAAAAATAGCCTTACTGTTGCATTTAACTCTATATTAGATTCTGTTGGTTTTTGTCAGAGTGTAAATAAACCAACCCACTGCTAGAATCACACTCTCCACCTTGTTCTGACTTATGGTTTGAAATTGAGCAACTATTAGTGGAACCGCATAATCCTGCTTTATCCGACCATTTCTTAGTAACCTTTGAAGTACTGTTGCTAGACTACAAAGCATTAGAAGCTCCTGCAGCAGAAACCTATCTGTTAGTGCTATAGCCACATTTAAGAGATTCCACCAATACTTAACTCGATAGCATGTCTGCATGTAGGGGAGGAAACTTATACAAAATGTCCACCACCCCAAATTGATCATGCTGTTGATAGTGCTACAGATGCGCTGCGAATAAAATTTGACTCTGTTGCTCCTTTGAAAAAGAAGAAAATAAAACAACATAGATTAGCTCCATGGCATAATGCCGAAACCCGCAAAATAAAGCAAAAGTCGAGACAACTTGAAAGGATATGGCGTTCCACTAAACTTGAAGAATCTCGTTTAATTTGGCATATTACTCTCAATGAATATAAGAAGGCACTGCGTAAAGCGAGAGCAGCTACTACTCTTCATTAATAGATGAGAATAAGAATAATGCTAGATTTCTTTTCAGCACTGTAGCCAGGCTGACAGAGAGCCACAGCTCCATGGAGCCTTCTATTCCCATAGCACTCAGTAGTAATGATTTTATGTGCTTTCTTAACGATAACATCGTTACTCTTAGAAACAAAATGAATGACCTCTTGCCTTTGACCAGTATAGTGTTATCAACTCCCGGAAACGTAAGTTCTAATATTACACTAGATAGTAAACTAGAATGCTTTTCAGCCATAAACCTTGAACAATTAAACTCAATGATTCTCTCTTCTAAACCATCAACGTGTATGTTAGACCCAATTCCAACTAAGCTGTTGAAGGATGTGTTTCCATAAATTAGCACTTCTTTATTAAATATTATGAATATGTCTTTATTATCAGGCTATGTTCCACAATCATTCAAAGTAGCAGTGATAAAACCGCTTCTTAAAAAGCACAACCTCGATCCAGAGGTTTTAGCCAATTATAGACCTATTTCTAATCTTCCGTTCCTCTCAAAGACTCTTGAGAAAGCAGTCGCTAAACAGCTGTGTGATTACTTAAAAACAATGATTTATTTGAAGATGTTCAGTCTGGCTTTAGAACACATCATAGCACAGAGACAGCTCTGGTTAAAGTCACAAATGACATTCTAATAGCCTCTGACAAGGGACTTGTCTCTATTCTTGTTCTGCTCGATCTCAGTGCTGCATTTGATTCTATCGATCATGATATCCTATTGCAAAGACTAGAGCACTTAGTTGGCATACAGGGAACTGCTTTAGGCTGGTTTAGGTCCTATCTATCTGAACGCTCTCAGTTTGTATGTGTCAACGATGAATCTTGCATGCAAACCAAAGTTAGCCATGGAGTGCCACAGGGCTCAGTGCTTGGACCTATTTTGTTCACATTATATATGCTTCCGTTAGGCAATATTATAAGGAATCATTCTGTAAATTTCCACTGTTATGCGGATGATACTCAACTATATTTATCCATCAAGCCTGATGAAACCAATCACCTAAATACAATTCAAGACTGCCTTAAGGACTTAAAAACGTGGATGACCTTACATTTTTTGATGTTAAACACGACCAAAACTGAAGTTATTGTACTCAGCCCAAAGAATCTACGAAACAAACTATCTAAAGATATATTAGTTATGGATGGCATTAATTTGGCCTCCAGTGAGACTGTAAGGAATCTTGGTGTTATATTTGATCAAGATTTATCCTTTAACGCCCACATAAAATCAATCTCAAGGGCCGCCTACTTCCATCTACGTAACATTGCAAAAATCAGGCATATCTTGCCTCAAAACGATGCAGAGAAACTAGTCCATGCATTTGTTACTTCAAGGCTGGATTATTGTAACTCTTTATTATCAGGGTGTACCAAGAAGTCAGTCAAGTGGCTTCAGCTGATTCAAAATGCTGCAGCTCGTGTACTAACCAGAGTTAGGAAAAGGGACCACATTACTCCTGTTCTGGCTGCCTTACACTGGCTCCCTATAGAACACAGGATAGAATTTAAAATTCTTCTCACCTACAAAGCCCTTAATGGGCAGGCGCCATCTTACCTTAAAGAACTCATTATACCCTACTGGCCTACTAGGGCATTGCGTTCCAAGAATGCAGGGTTGTTGGTTGTTCCTAGAGTCTCTAAAAGTACAATGGGAGCCAGAGCCTTTTCTTATCAAGCTCCACATTTGTGGAATCAGCTTCCAGTTTGTGTTCGGGCGGCAGACACCCTATCCGTTTTTAAGAGTGCGCTTAAGACCTTCCTTTTTGATAAAGCTTATAGTGATAAAATAAAATAATGTAATAAGAGTGCATTGACGTAGATACGTTGTGCCTCTTCACCTATACATTTTAGTTCTTACTCTTTCACTTAAATCCAAAAAACTTAGATCTTATATTTAAAACTTTATTCAAACCTTTCCCCTCTATAACCTCTCGAGGTTTATTAGAGGCTAACAGGTTGCAGAGAACACCTAGCCCGGCCGGGGAGTGTGGAACGTAGTCACTGACCCACTCCTACTTCTGACAAATTCAGGTTCCAATGGGGACCTCTCTCCCTGTGTGCCTCTCCACCTCTGTTTCCTACTTCTTACTTGCTACCCTTTTCCCTCAACCTATCCTAAGGGAGTGCATGTATGTAGACACGTTAGTTTAGCTGCTATAGGCTTGGACTGTTGGGGGGGGCACCTTACTCCGTCTTTCTGGCTGTTTGTACCTGTGTACTCTCATGTTCCGATTAACCCAGTTTCCCCAAAATCTCTTTTTTGTGTCCATATATACGCCGGGATCCTGAGTCGAGGCTAATCATGTTGCTGTGGTCATGTGTCCTGGATCCTCTATCCTGAGCACTGGATCTGAGTCCTGGACTTCGAGACGTGGCTGAACCTGTCTCTACGGTCCTGCCAGACTCTCACCATACTACTTCACTGATGGCTCCCACAGGATAGCTGACATCCTCGGGGATTCATCTTCTTATAATAGAGACATGCATTTCCAAAGATTTGGACTACCTATGTTGTAAATGTATTATCTTTTCGATTTACACACGGCATCTATTGCACGTCTGTCCGTCCTGGGAGAAGGATCCCTCCTCTATTGCTCTCCCTGAGGTTTCTCCCATTTTCCCCTTTAAACTGTGGGGTTTTCTCTGGAAGTTTTTCCTTGTACGATGTGAGGGTCTAAGGACAGAGGGTCTAAGGACAGAGGGTCTGAGGACAGAGGGTCTGAGGACAAAGGGTCTGAGGACAGAGGGTGTCGTATTGTCATACTGATATTCTGTACACACTGTGAAGACCACTGAGACAAATGTAACATTTGTGATATTGGGCTATATAAATAAACATTGATTGATTGACATCAGGTCATGGCAAGGCTGAAGCATAGTGTGGCCCTGCAGTTGCTCCATGACCTCCGAGAGACTAATCCGATCATTGGAATGGTTACATCATTAGATATAGACGATGAGGAGGAATACCCGGTGCATCCTCCACCCTTCTCCCCACATACTGAGTGTGACGAAGAGGACTGCAGGCAGGTGATGCTGGACAATGTGGCATTGAGGGCTCAGAAGGATGCCCTCATTGATGTCAAATGTCTCTTTCATACACTCCGCCCCCTGGTATACCCCCGAACTCCGCCAAATGAAATCAAGGAAACGTCAACTTGAACGCCAACACAAGAAAACCACACTAACAGTCCATCTTCAAATCTACAAAGACTATCTCCAGCAGTACAGTAACGCACTCAAAGCAGCCCGGTCTAATTACTACTCACAACTCATTCAGTCCGACTCCAGCAACCCCAAGCGTCTGTTCTCCACCATCAGCAAACTTCTCAAACCCTGTGACAACGCCACCTCATCCTTCACCACCGAACGGTGCAACTCCTTCCTCTCGTCTTTCCAAACCAAAATCAGCAACATTTACAGCAATCTGACACCATCATCAGCACCCCCCACCTCCCCTCCTGGCTCCCCCCCCTTCACCTCACAGCCCCTGTGTCACAGTCTGCTTTCTCACTCACCTATTTTCTGCATTATCATTCCTTAGTCACCTGGTAGTCACACCCTGTCTCTCTCTCACTCTGTTACACCCATCAGCTCCATTAGTATTTAGGCCCACTTCACCTTCACCTCAGTGCCAGATCGTACTTCGCAGCATGCTTGTCTTTCCCGCACTACTCCTCAGATTGCTCTCCCTCCCTCCCGAACTGCGGGACAAAGCGTCGGCCTTCACGTTGCGGGAGCCCGGGCGGTAGGAGAGAAAAAAATTAAACCGGGTGAAAAATAACGACCACCTGGCTTGCCGAGAATTCAGTCTCTGTGCCGACCTGATGTATTCTAGGTTCTTATGGTCAGTCCATACCTGAAATGGTTGTTCTGTCCCCTCAAGCCAGTGTCGCCACTCCTCCAACGCCAACTTGACTGCTAGAAGCTCTCGATTCCCCACGTCATAGTTTCTCTCCGCCGGACTCAATCTCCACATCACCCGCAGGAGCAGGGTTTTTTTTTGTGGCGAAGAAGGACAAGACCCTGAGACCCTGCATTGACTATCGGGGTCTGAACGACGTCACGGTGAAGAATCGTTATCCCTTGCCACTCATCTCGTCAGCATTTGAGTTACTACAGGGGGCTACAATCTTCACTAAGCTGGATCTAAGAAACGCTTATCACCTGGTACGAATCCGGGAGGGGGACGAATGGAAGACCGCCTTCAACACCTCTTCGGGACATTACGTGTACCTGGTGATGCCATTTGGACTTACCAACGCCCCTGCAGTTTTCCAGGCGTTGGTGAACGACGTACTCCGAGACATGTTGGATCGTTATGTTTTTGTCTATCTGGACGACATCTTGATTTTTTCTAAGAACCTCAAGGAGCACGTCCATCATGTCCAGACAGTCCTCCAGAGACTTCTGGAGAACTCACTGTTCGTCAAGACGGAGAAGTGCGAGTTTCACACTTCTTCGGTCGCCTTTCTTGGCTACATCGTGGGTCAAGGAAGTGTGGAGATGGATCCTTCTAAGGTCTCAGCAGTTACCTCGTGGCGGGTTCCTGATTCCCGGAAGGAGCTGCAGCGTTTCCTGGGATTCGCCAACTTTTACAGACGGTTCATCCGTGGCTACAGCACCGTGGCCGCCCCGCTCACCGCCCTGACCTCATCCAAGGTGACGTTCCGATGGTCCCCTGCAGCCGAGGAGGCTTTTCAGGACCTCAAGGGCCGGTTTACGTCAGCTCCTATCCTTCAAGTACCAGACACCGCTGGTCAGTTGGTGGTGGAGGTGGATGCTTCTGACGTAGGGGTGGGGGCCATCCTGTCGCAACGTTCTGGTGAGAACCAGAAGCTCCACCCCTGTGCTTTCTTTTCGAGGAGATTGAGTCCGGCGGAGAGAAACTATGACGTGGGGAATCGAGAGCTTCTAGCAGTCAAGTTGGCGTTGGAGGAGTGGCGACACTGGCTTGAGGGGACAGAACAACCATTTCAGGTATGGACTGACCATAAGAACCTGGAATACATCAGGTCGGCACAGAGACTGAATTCTCGGCAAGCCAGGTGGTCGTTATTTTTCACCCGGTTTAATTTTTTTCTCTCCTACCGCCCGGGCTCCCGCAACGTGAAGGCCGACGCTTTGTCCCGGCAGTTCGGGAGGGAGGGAGACACCCGGGGTATTCCGGACACTATTCTTCCTGCTCCTCGAGTGATCGGCGTCCTCGCTTGGGAGATTGAGGAGAGGGTTAAGACCGCTTTGGTGGACCAACCCGGTCCTAGTTCTTGTCCTCTTAACCGCTTGTTTGTGCCTCAGGTTTTGAGGGCTGAGGTGCTTCAGTGGGCTCATAGCTCCAGACTTTCCTGCCACCCTGGAATTCAACGTACCAAGGGGATGGTCCTACAACGGTTCTGGTGGGCCACGCTGGAGGCTGACACCCGGGAGTTTGTGAACGCCTGTCCTGTGTGCAATCGGCACAAACCATCTCACCAAGCGCCAGCTGGCCTCCTTCATCCATTACCGGTCCCACGTCGCCCTTGGTCACATATTTCATTGGACTTTGTGACTGGTCTACCACCGTCCCACGGACATACTGCCATCTTGACGGTGGTAGATCGGTTTAGTAAGATGGCTCATTTCATACCCCTGCCTAAGATCCCGTCAGCTAAGGAGACGGCAGAACTGATTCTGCTCCACGTGTTTCGCATTCACGGACTGGCGACTGATGTGGTTTCCGACCGGGGGCCCCAATTCACCTCTGTGTTTTGGAGGGAGTTTTGTGAACTGATCGGGGCGACGGTTAGTCTCACCTCTGGTTTCCACCCACAGGCCAATGGCCAGACTGAACGGAAGAATCAGGAGATGGAGACCACTCTCCGCTGCATGGCTTCCGATCATCCCACGACCTGGTCAAAACAACTCCTGTGGGTGGAGTATGCCCACAACACCCTCATCAGTTCCGCTACTGGTCTTTCCCCTTTTCAGTGTGCATACGGTTTTCAACCCCCATTGTTCTCTGCATTGGAGAAGGAGGTTACCTGTCCGTCTGTCCAGGCTTTCATCCGACGTTGTCGGAGGACTTGGTGGCAGGCTCGTAAGACTCTGCTTCAGTCTGCTAACCGGTACGCCACATCAGCGAACCGCCGACGAACCAAGGCACCTGTGTACCAGGTGGGCCAGAGGGTGTGGCTTTCCACCCAGAACATTCCCCTTCGGATGGAGTCTAAAAAGTTAGCGCCCAGGTTTATTGGACCCTTCGAGATTGTCAAGGTCATTAATCCTGCAGCAGTTCGACTGAGTTTGCCCCGGAACATGAAAATCCATCCCACCTTCCACGTCTCTAGGATTAAACCTGTCCGGGAGAGCCCTATGGTTTCCGCCGCCCCTCCACCACCACCCCCTAGGATGATCGATGGGGGCCCTACCTACACCCTTCGTCGTTTACTCCGTTCCCGTCTCAGAGGAAGAGGGGTTCAATATTTGGTGGACTGGGAGGGCTATGGTCCTGAGGAGAGGCAGTGGGTCCCGGCTCGTCATATCCTCAACCCTCAGCTCATCAGAGACTTCCACCTGCGTTACCCGGAGCAGCCGTCTAGGACCCACGCTCGACCAGGCGTTAAGCCAGGGAGTACTCGTCCGCTACGGACCAGAGGCTTCGTCGAGGAGGAGGGGGAGTCGTCATCGGGCGAGGAGGACGAGGATTTCCAGGAGGGAGAGGCCGAGAGAGCAGTCTCAGATGAGTACTAACCTTTCCCATACCTCCACCTTCCACCCGGTATCTGTAGGGTTTTTTTTCTTGGGTCTCTTTTGTTGGGTTTTTTTGTATTGTTTAGACGTCTGGAGCCGTCCATTAAGGGGGGGGTTCTGTCACAGTCTGCTTTCTCACTCACCTATTTTCTGCATTATCATTCCTTAGTCACCTGGTAGTCACACCCTGTCTCTCTCTCACTCTGTTACACCCATCAGCTCCATTAGTATTTAGGCCCACTTCACCTTCACCTCAGTGCCAGATCGTACTTCGCAGCATGCTTGTCTTTCCCGCACTACTCCTCAGATTGCTCTCCCGGTTTCGACCCTGCCTGTCCCTGACCAGCCTGCCTCGCCTGCTCCCTGACCCGTTCTGTGCCTACGACTCCCGTCCTGCTGTCTCCTGGAACCCTCGCCTGTCCCCGACCAGCCCTTTGCCTACTATTTGCCGTGTTGTCTCCTACCGGCCTATAGACTCTAATAAAGCTGGTTACCGACTATCTCTGGTTTCCCGTGTTCTGCATTTTGGTCCTCAGCTCGTTTGTGACACCCTGTCCCACTTCTCCCCTGTGACCCCCATGCAACTGTCCGACTTCATGACTGGAATTAACTCCACCTGCACACTTGACCCAATGCCCTCCAAATGTGTTAAAGAGAGCCTCCCTGCCATCTCCCAACTCATCGCCACCATCATTAACTCCTCCCTCAGATCTGGATCAGTTCCCCCCTCTCTCAAACTGGCTGCTGTCACACCCATTCTCAAAAGACCTGGACTCACACCTGACATCATGTCCAACTTCCGGCCCATCTCCCCTTTCTGTCAAAAATACTTGAACGTGTCGTTGACTCACAACTTAAAGCCCACCTCAGCTCCAATGATCTCTTTGAGCCATTTCAATCTGAAAATCACAAACGACCTCCTCCTCTCCTCTGACTCCGGCAACCTGAACATCCTCATCCTCCTCGAACTCACCGCAGCATTCGACACCATCAACCACACCATCCTGATGTCCCTCCTCGAATCATCACTCAACATCACCGACACTGCACTCTCCTGGCTGAAATCCTACCTCACCGACAGACATCAGTTTATCAACATCAACACCTCCTCCACTGCTCCTCTGTCCCAAGGCGTCCCCCAGGGTTCGGTGCTTGGCCCCCTCCTCTTCATCCTCTGCATGCTCCCCCTTGGCAAAATCATTCGTCGCCACAACCTTCAATTTCATTGCTACGCCGATGACCTCCAACTTTATATCTCAACAAAAACCATCACCCGCACAACACACTCCACTCTCACCAACTGTCTCTCAGAAATAAAAGCATGGATGCAAACAAACTATCTCCAACTGAACAGTGCCAAATCAGACATCATCATCATCATCGGCCCCCCGTCCCGTATCAAAGACATCCAGAATTTCAACTTCACCATTGACAGCCACACTCTATCTCCCCCCCCTCACATCCGCAACCTCGGAGTCATCTTCGACAGTCAGCTCAAATTCAACCACCACATCAATCACATCACCAGGACTGCCTTTTTCCACCTCAAAAACATTGCCCGTCTCCGCCCATCACTCTCCTCCTGCTGAAACCCTGATTCATGCATTCATCACTTCACGACTCCACTACTGCAATAGCATCCTCTACGGCATACCATCCAATCTAATCCATAAACTCCAACATATCCAGAACTCTGCTGCCCGCCTCCTCACCCACACCCGCTCCCGAGACCACATCACTCCCGTCCTCCAGAACCTCCACTGGCTCCCCGTCCATCAAAGAATCAACTTCAAAGTCCTCCTGATTACTCACAAAGCCCTCAACAATCAGGCCCCCCCCCTACCTCACAGACCTGCTGCACCACCACACCCCTTCCCCCTACCTCACAGACCTGCTGCACCACCACACCCCTACCTCACAGACCTGCAGCACCACCACACCCCTTCCCGCTGCCTCCGCTCATCAGAAGCCAACCTCCAATCCGTCCCCACCCGCATCAATCACCGGACCTGGGGGGACAGAGCCTTCTCCATCGCTGCCCCCTCCCTCTGGAACTCACTCCCACAACCCATCAGAGACTGCACTGACCTCACCACCTTCAAAAAACTTACAAAACTCACCTCTTCAATCTGGCTTTTAATGTGTGATTGTTTTTGTATTATTTGAATTTAACTTTAACTATATATTTATTTGTTGTTCCTTTATTTTATTTTATCTTCACAATATCTGTAAAGCGTCTTTGAGCATCTGTAAAAGCGCTAACAAATTAAATCTATTATTATTATTATTATTATTGATGAGGTGAAGACCCTGCGCTCCAGGCTGAAAAAGGGGCTAAAACCCAGGAAGCAGAGTGCCACTGCTGCTGTGCTTGAGGAAGAGGAAGAATGTATACGATTTAAGGGCCTGGCAATCTCAAGTACCTCCGGCATAAACACAGTAGCCTCCGGCAGCAATACCCCTCTCAAGACCCCGGTCAAGACTGTCAGGCATTCACCAGTAGCCTCCGGCAGCAATACTCGTCTCAAGACCCCGGTCAAGATTCTCATGCGGTCCCCAGCAGCCTCCGGTTGTGAGACCCCTCTCAAGACCCCGGTCAAGACTGTCATGCGGTCCCCAGAAGCCTCCGGTAGTGACACCCCTCTCAAGACCCCGGTCAAGACTGTCATGCGGTCCCCAGCAGCCTCCGGTAGTGAGACCCCTCTCAAGACCCCGGTCAAGATTCTCATGCAGTCCCCAGCAGCCTCCAGTAGTGAGACCCCTCTCAAGACCCCGGTCAAGACTGTCATGCGGTCCCCAGAAGCCTCCGGTAGTGAGACCCCTGTATGCCAGAAGACCTGTGCGTCTGTCTACAATAAGCTGAAAGCTAGCCCTCTCCCCCAAATCACTGGTCCACTGGGAGGGGACGGGGGAATACCATGCGTGAAATCACGTTGGCTAAAAGCATGGAAACGTACATTCAGACATACAGGGATCATTGTGAGGGTGTCGCACCGAAAATTGTCTGTCCAAGGTCAGCCGGATAAAGAACTTCCTCGTATTCATGGCCCATGGTGTTAACCGGCTGTCAGACTGGTTGTTCCTAAAAGACACGGAGAGGGTCCGTGGCTAGAGCGAGTATATTACAAAAAAGTTGGGCCGGGCAGTCACAATATCGCTGTTGTTCCTGAAGAATGTGAAATATTTCCTGAGGTACTTGTCTGAGTCAAAGCTCCGGGGGAGCAGGCTCACCCAGTCTGATATGACCCACATCATCAGAGAGGTGAAAGCCAACATGAACGACTTGAAAAAGTCTGTCACTGTCCACCAGTTCAAGATGAAGAGGAACAAGCTGGATCGTCTGCCGAGCCAGGCGGAGCTTCTCGCCGCCATGGCGGCCGCTGAGAAGTGCATCCCTGATCTCCTTGACCTAATGGCTAGCAATCCGACCTCAATCACCCAGTACCTGCTATACGGCTATCTAACCCTCCATTGGAGCCTCCTGTAAGGCCACCGTCCGGGTGTGTACGCAAACATGACCAACACTTAGGTCTTTGAGGCGGACAGAAGGGGCACTGCTGAGGGCTACATCATCCATGTGCAGGATCCAAAGACTGCCAAGACATTTGGCGAAGCACAGCTGGTGCTTTCAGTGAAGGAGTTTGGCTGGGTCGTGCGGTGGATGGGGATAAAAGAGGGCTTGTCGGGTCCTCAGAATGAATTCTTCCTTTTCACAACGGGGACGTACGCCTCCAAGAACAAGAATGCTCACTTGAAGAGGGCTGATGCTGGGCTAGAAACATCCGTCACCTTCACAATCCTGCGCACTGCCCTGGCTGACATTATCAAGCACCACCAAGATCCAGAAAGCAGGTCGATTCTCTCCAGGTTTATGTGTCACGACGTAAGCATTGCAGACCGGTTCTACGCCAATACGCCTGGAATAAAGGAGGGATTGAAGATCCGCTCCATGTTCAGGGTGGCAGCAGCTGCAGCAGCATCATCAGAAGGAGGTCTACCGCCGTCAGATACCTCCGAAGAGGACTCAGGGGTGGAGAGCAGCGATACCTCTTCTTCAGGGCCGGTTGATATTCCTGATGTGGGGGTAGGGGCTGTGGACTCAACCTTTTTTCCCCGGTGCACCGTACAAGTTAGACGGCTAATATGGCCCCCGGGCCCCATTAAATGATGTCAATCAATCAATATTTATTTATATAGCCCAATATCACAAATGTTACATTTGTCTCAGTGGTCTTCACAGTGTGTACAGAATATCAGTATGACAATACGACACCCTCTGTCCTTTTGCCGGGCTCCGGTGATTGGTAAATCTAGGTGATGCCTTCTGATATGATTTAGCATGTTTGGCGTGTGTTCCCATTAGCATACCGCACTGCTATCGAACAACGCCGACACACCGTCCTCGTCCGATCCACCACTCGCACACTTCATCGTTACTGTAGTCCACAGGGAACCCGAAACGTTCCCACACAGCTGATTCAAAAGAAGCAGGTGGGTTCTAGCTCCTGTGTGTTTTCTGAACTCGCCATACAGACTTTTCTTCTTCTTGTATTTTGTTCGTTTTGTTGTTGTGTTTCTTCTTGTTCTTCATTTGTTGTTTAAGGGCGGCTGGCAGCTTTTAGGCGCAATACCGCCCCCTGGAGTATATATAGTGTAATGGATACTCAGGGTTGGGAGGGTTACTTTGTAAATGTAATTAGTTACTGATTACTGAATACATGGCTCTGAAAGTAATCCGAATACAGTTACAGTTACGTGTCTTAAAAAAGTTACGTAATTAGATTACTTTTGGATTACTTTCTTTTTCCATCACAGATGGAATGTTTGGTGAACAGGAGACACAAAAAGCAAAAGCAAAAGGAAACTGAACGTTTTTTACTGTTTTAATGGCGTATCAAGAGCACAACTGAAACATAACATCTGAAACGATGTAACAACATAATACACTTTCTGGGGATGCAGCTTGGGATGTGAGGAGTGAGGGACACGGCTTAGAACGGGCGTGTCTCCTTCTGTCCTGCCAGTGTTGGCAGGACATGAATTAAAATGTCGAACTCGGACTTCATTTTAAGGACATGTCGGCCAGGGGTGTAGAGCTATATTTGTTTAAGCACCGGATTGGCAAAACAGGAGAGTGTGTGCACCAGTCGGCCTTGATCTATGAATTCATGTCCGTGACTCTCACAGTATCTGCTGCCACAGCTGTTTTATAAAAGGAACACCTCCTTCACTTCATGAAATCTCTGCAGCACCAGGAGGCAGCGGGAGGGTTAACTCAGCCTCTGAGAAGACGAGCGCGCCGTGCCTTTCACGCACCGCCTTCGCTGTGTTTACCTTCAGAATCATTAGAAAGGCTAAAGAGCGACTGCAGGCTGATGTGTTTTAACCACACACACCTCTACACACACGATTTCAACGCAGACTTTTGTTCCTCCATGTCTTATTGTTATCGTTTCACTGAGCGGACCCGCACATTTTTTTCAAACGCTCCCTTTTTTGGTCCATCTGTGGCGGTAATAGGTTTTGTGCGCTGTGATGATTCGGCTGTACCTTTAGTAATGAATATTAAATGTTGTGAGGAAATCTTTCCACCAATAATTCCAATAAGTAATCCAAAATGTATTCACTTCAGCTTTACGAAAGTAACTGTAATCAGATTACTCGTTTTTCAAATGTAACGCCAGCTGAATACAGTCACTTGATTTTTGTATTCTGATTACGTAACGCCGTTACATGTATTCTGTTACAACCCAACCCTGTGGATTACGTGTCACTTGTTAGACGCTTTGCTCCAAAGCCACTTACATACTCAATACTGTGGACAATCCCCACAGGAGCAATTTGGGGTGAAGTGTCTTGCCCAGGGACACAACGACATGCTGACTGCAGTGGGGTTTGAACCTGTGACCCCCTGATCCGAACACCAATGCTCAACCCACTGCACCACACGCCTGATACTGCCCTGAATGACAGACCTTTTTCCCACTCGTAAAAAAAAAGGCGTATTCGTTGCGTGACTGCATGCACCGAACCGTGACGTCTGAACCGTGACAGTACGGGACGAATACAGATACCGTTACACCCCTACAGGAGACATAGAAGGGGTGACAGGTGAAAACAATCAGGAAATTAGACACACCAGGGAAACTAACGACAGACAGGAAAACACAGGGGAAAAGACCAGACAATACACAGGAAGGAAAACATGACAAGGAGAACAGCAAAACACCCACTACCAGACACACAAAACTAAAAACGTCAATCACAGAGCTGTCAATCAATCACAGAGCTTTCAATCAATCATAGAGCTGTCAATCAATCACATAACTGTGAATCAATCACCTACATGTCAATCAATCACATAACTATCAATCACATAACTGTCAATCAATCACAGAGCTGTCAATCAATCACATAACTGTCAATCAATCACAGACATGTCAATCAATCACATAACTGTCAATCAATCACAGAGCTGTCAATCAATCACAGAGCTTTCAATCAATCATAGAGCTGTCAATCAATCACATAACTGTGAATCAATCACCTACATGTCAATCAATCACATAACTATCAATCACATAACTGTCAATCAATCACAGAGCTGTCAATCAATCACATAACTGTCAATCAATCACAGACATGTCAATAAATCACCTAACTGTCAATCAATCACAGAACTGTCAAAACAGACGTTTGGTCACCTGAACGCCTCGGTGCTGTTCGGAGACCCTATCTGAGTCCCTCTCTGATCGTGTGGTTTTTATTGGTGGATGAGGTCGGTTTCCATAGACACAGTTGAAGCAGGAGCGGGCGTGGCCCCCGTGGTCGAGCAGGTACTTGAACATGGGCAGGTTCTTCATGCAGAACATGTAGACGGCAGGGAAGGTGGTGAGGTGTGTGGGGATGGAGACGTTGATATCTGCTCTGTGCTCCACCAGCAGGGTGACGGTCTGGATGCAGTTCAGCCTCGCTGCCACCATCAGAGGTTTGAACATGTCCCGGTTGGGGTCTGCGCCGGCTGCCAGCAGCATGCGCACTGCATGGATGTTGTTGTTAATGACGGAGAAGTAGAGCGACGTGCTGCGGCGGTCCTGGTAGAGCCGCAGCCGTTCTTCAGACAGCTGAGCGTTCACATCGAAACCTGCCTCGATCAGAGCCTCCAGGACGTCATCACGGTTACGCTCAGCCGCCAGGTGAAGCGGGCTGATGCCGGCGCGGCGGACTCTGGTCTTACTGGTGACCGAGATCAACATGGAAACGATGCTGGGAATAGGAAACACAGGAATTAGACCAGACCAACTCTCGGAAAACTGTGGAAATTAGAGTGTGTGTGTGTGTGTGTGTGTGTGTGTGTGTGTGTGTGTGTGTGTGTGCGTGTGTGTGTGTGTGTGTTATTAGCTAAGGCAGACACAAATCCATGTTCTCACCTGTAGCTTCCTCTCTGAGCGGCAACGTGAAGCGGTAAAAACCCAGTTTTTCCTGGTTTGTTGGCATCAGCATTCTGAGAAAGGAGGAACTCCACGATCTCGTCGTGTCCATTTTTGGCAGCTTCATACAGAGCGGTGGCTCCATCAGCAGCCTGGCTGTTAATGTCTGCACCTGCAGTGACCGAAAGGGGATCAGGATTTAGGGATCAGGATTTAGGGATCAGGATTCAGGAATCAGGGATCAGGATTCAATCAATCAATGTTTATTTATAGCCCAATATCACAAATGTTACATTTGTCTCAGTGGACTTCACAGTTTGTACAAAATATCAGTATGACAACACGACACCCTCTGTCCTCAGACCCTCTGTCCTTAGACCCTCTGTCCTTAGACCCTCTGTCCTTAGACCCTCTGTCCTTAGACCCTCTGTCCTCAGACCCTCTGTCCTTAGACCCTCTGTCCTCAGACCCTCTGTCCTCAAACCCTCTGTCCTCAGACCCTCTGTCCTTAGACCCTCTGTCCTTAGACCCTCTGTCCTTAGACCCTCTGTCCTTAGACCCTCTGTCCTCAGACCCTCTGACCTCAGACCCTCTGTCCTTAGACCCTCTGTCCTTAGACCCTCTGTCCTCAGACCCTCTGTCCTCAGACCCTCTGACCTCAGACCCTCTGTCCTTAGACCCTCTGTCCTTAGACCCTCACATCGTACAAGGAAAGACTTCCGGAGAAACCCCTCAGTTGAAAGGGAACATGGAGAAACCTCAGGGAGAGCAACAGAGGAGGGATCCCTCTCCCAGGACAGACGTGCAATAGATGCCGTGTGTAAATTGAAAAGATAATACATTTGCAACATAGGTAGTCCAGATGTTTGGAAATGCATATGTGTATAATAGGAAGATGAATCCACGAGGATATCCATCCAGGACCTATGATCCAGGACCACAGCCACGACTCAAGATCCAGGGCTCGTGATGCAGGACGCAGGACCGCAGGATCATCCATGACTCCGGATCCCAGCGTATATAGACACCAGAAAGAAAGAGATTTGGGGAAGCTGGGTTAATCGGAACATGAGAGTACACAGAGTACACAGAGTACACAGGTAGAGACAGAGAGAAGGAAGAAGTAAGATGTCCCCCGACAAATTAAGCCTATATCAGCAAAACTAGGGGCTGAATCTAATCAGCCCTAACTATAAGCTTTATCAAAAAGGAAGGTCTTAAGCGCACTCTTAAAAACGGATAGGGTGTCTGCCGCCCGAACACAAACTGGAAGCTGATTCCACAAATGTGGAGCTTGATAAGAAAAGGGATTCAGGGATCAGTAGGGATGTAACGGTTCACAGAGTTCACGGTTCGGGAAAACAAGAAAAAGCAAAAAAAAGTCCCAAAAGCATAATTCCAGGTTTGTTCTTTATTTTGAACAGCAGCAAGTTTCAGTTTAGAAATAAGGAACTCTGACATTTTGAATAATTAACTTTATTAAACTGTTAAAAACAAACCAAACACTCAGATGGCCAGATTATCTATAACGGCTGATGTCAAACGAAAAGGTTCAATAAGCTGTAAAACTAAAAAGAATGTCTTGAAAATATTACATCATAAATAATAAGAAAGTGTTTCAAGAGGCTCTCATGTCTCTCTGCTCTCATGTCTCTCTCTGCTCTCATGTCTCTCTGCTCTCATGTCTCTCTGCTCTCATGTCTCTCTGCTCTCATGTCTCTCTGCTCTCATGTCTCTCTGCTCTCATGTCTCTCTGCTCTCATGTCTCTCTGCTCTCATGTCTCTCTGCTCTCATGTCTCTGGGCTCTCATGTCTCTCTGCTCTCATGTCTCTCTGCTCTCATGTCTCTCTGCTCTCATGTCTCTCAGCTCTCATGTCTCTCTGCTCTCATGTCTCTCTGCTCTCATGTCTCTCGGCTCTCATGTCTCTCTGCTCTCATGTCTCTCTGCTCTCATGTCTCTCTGCTCTCATGTCTCTCGGCTTTCATGTCTCTCTGCTCTCATGTCTCTCGGCTCTCATGTCTCTCTGCTCTCATGTCTCTCTGCTCTCATGTCTCTCTGCTCTCATGTCTCTCGGCTCTCATGTCTCTCTGCTCTCATGTCTCTCGGCTCTCATGTCTCTCTGCTCTCATGTCTCTCTGCTCTCATGTCTCTTCTTAAACACAGCGGGGATAGGCTGTTGAACTGCTGTTGTCTTTCTCCGGGCTCTGGCTGATGCCTTCTGATGTGATGTAGCATGTTTGGCGTGTTTCCATTAGCATACCGCACCGCTATCGATCAACGCCGACACCCCGTCCTCGTCCGATCCACCACTCGCACACTTCATCGTTACTGTAGTCCACAGGGAACCCGAAATGTTCCCACACAGCTGATTCAAAAGAAGCAGCTGGTTCTAGCTCCTGTGTGTTTTCTGAAATCGCCAGACTAACTTTTCTTCTTCTTGTATTTTGTTCGTTTTGTTGTTGTGTTTCTTCTTGTTCTTCATGTTGTTTAAGGGCGGCTGGCAAACAGCTTTTAGGCGCAACACCGCCCCCTGGATTATAGTGTAGTGGATGCTGGCCTGAAGGACAGGCTTTTTTCCCACTCGTAAAACAAAGGCGTATTCGTCGTGTGACTGCATGTGCCGAACCGTGACGTCCGAACCGTGACGGTACGGGACGAATACGGATACCGTTGCACCCCTAGGGATCAGGCATGTTGCTGTTTATTCTGCACATTTCTGCAGCTGCTGTTAGCATTAGCAGAGATCAATAAGGTAACCCATCCTCTTACCGTGTTTGAGGAGAAGGCGAAGGATTTCCAGCTGCCCGCTCTGCGAGGCGGTAAACAGCGGCGAGAGGCCGTACACATTGACCAGAGTGTGTTTGGCTCCAGCCTTCAGCAGCATCTCACAGATCTCCGCGTTGTTTTGAATAGCAGCTTCGTGTAAGGCCGTGAAACTCCAAATACAGGGAGTGTTGACGGCTGCACCGTGGTTCAACAAAGCCGCCACTATCGCGGCGCTGCTCCTCTCACAGGCTGCAGAGAAACCAGAGTTTATTGAGGGAAATATCACCAGTCGACTACATACAGTATCACCATTTCAAACCCCTGCCCTCCAGGATAATCTGAGTTCAGATCGTTATGTTGGTTATCTTAATGCCCAAATAAAAACCGTCAATGTTACCTTTGTAGAGCGGTGTCTCTTTGTCATAGTTGGGGGTATTAGTATCAGATCCCTTTTCCAGCAGCACCTGAACGCATGGCAACTGGTCTTTGCTGACAGCGACCATCAGAGCCGTCTCCCCGTGCTCGGTCCGCTTGTTGATCATCCCCGGCTGAGCTGAGCACGAACACCAGAGAAACTGTGTGTGAGAGTGTGTGTGTGTGTGTGTGTGTGTGTGTGTGTGTGTGTGTGTGTGTGTGTATGTGTGTGTGTGTGTGTGTGTGTGTGTGTGTGTGTGTGTGTGAGAGAGAGAGAGAGAGAGTACCTGACAGCAGTACTCTCAGACAGCTGTCCTGCCCGTACCATGCCGCCTGGTGAATGGCGAGCCAGCCCGGTTTACTTGGAAGCATCAGGTTTGTTTCCTGGACCATCGTCAGCGCTTTCACTTTGCTAACATCCCCGACACGGACCGCTCTGAACAGAGGCTCCTCCTCCCTGCAGGGAAGAGACACATCAGGTACAGGTGAGATAAGTGAGACAGGTAGAACAGGTGGTAAGGTGAGAGAGGTGAACAGAACTGGACTCACTCCACAGGTTCTGGAGCGATGTGGACCAGACTGCCATCAGGTCGGCGATACGCCACCATGCTATTCCCAGCTCCCGTCATGAAGCGACTGACGGTCCCATCAAACGTCTTCCTGTCACAGTGACACAAAGACAGCAGCCAATCAAATCCCAGACACTGACCCGACATCCAATCAGAGCTCAGAATATGACTCAACAACCAATCAGAGCACTGTCAATACCTTATTGACATGCATGCAATGCAAGTTTGAGTAGTGCAGGAATAAGTCCTGAAGGCCTTACATGAGTCAACGTTTTTAGCCCTTCCGGTTTGCTTGTCTTGTAGTCAATGGTTTTCTGAATGTGTTTTTTAACCACAAGCGAAAGCTAACCGGAAGTATTTTCACAATAAAACAGTTATAAGATTACTGGTGTTTAATCTGTCTTATATCATTAAATATTGATTTTAATTTGTTAGACTGAAATAAGGTCTGTGGTTAATAAGAGATCTTTGTAAAAGAAGGTAATAAATGAGACTACTGAACGTCATTAAGCCAACATGGAGGGGATCAGGCAGATGCTGCCTTCAGGGTCCACTACAGAAATAGGACTTCCCTGCACAACGATATTGTCACTGCTGAAAGAAAGAAGAGGAACATCCATTTATTAGCTGATACCAG
>CADEHL010000122.1:0-15000 GCA_902827135.1 Harpagifer antarcticus | reverse complement strand
TCTGGTGATTGGGACGCACCCCCTGATCTAAACGTAAATAAACAGTTCATCAATTTGAACGCAAAGACCAAACTGTGAGGCAGCCGAGCACTTCCTGGGATGGGCAGCGTGCTTCTAACGGCCTGGCCAAAGCTGCTGCTGTAGTTTGAATAGCCGTTGATGGCAAGCCAATGAGAAAGTACCTCCCCTCCCTCAGAGAGGAAACATGGTATCATCCCCAATCCGGGCAGGACGGTGTGAGACCCTCAGGTGCAGAATCACTTTCACATGTACCAGTCACATGTACCAGTCACATGTACCAGTCACATGTACCTGTCACATGTACCAGTCACATGTACCAGTCACATGTACCTGTCACATGTACCAGTCACATGTACCAGTCACATGTACCAGTCACATGTACCAGTCACATGTACCAGTCACATGTACCTGTCACATGTACCAGTCACATGTACCAGTCACATGTACCAGTCACATCTACCAGTCACATGTACCCGTCACAGGTGACGTCGTAGTACAGGAAGCGGACAAGTCTGACAGGAAGTGGCAACGTGTGGAGCAGTTTGAGTCTTTGAACGGCGAGCAGACGTCTGATCTCCAGCCGACAGAGCTGCATCAGAGGATGAGCAGAAACTGAAAAGAAAACAAACGGCAGGTTAGAGAACACACCTGATCAATGATCCCTGCCCCTACACTGCAAGCCAATCAAACGGAGGCTTACACAGAAATATTTATATCAATGTAAAAACCATTAAAAGATACTCAGCCAGCTGCAAACGATTTAGGGTAAGGTTTAGCTGTGACCATTTCCTGTCCTTGATTCTTACCAGCTTTCAGTTTGATCGGCGCCCAGTCGCTGTGAATCTCCAGGACCTCAATCAGTCGGGAGCAGAGACGAACATGTCCGACGTAGTCCAGCAGCAGCGAGATGATTGGACCGGCGACATGGCAGAAGGTCAGGCAGGAAATGGCCTCACAGAACTGAAAAAGATAGAGGAGACCCTCTTAATAATCCTAATGACCAGGTTCATATGTGTTCAGCAAACAAATGGGTAATCAGTGATGATCAGCTTCATAGAGGCGGGTCACATGGGACCGGCTACATCAACAACAGCTTTTATCATCCTGGTTACGGTGGAGAAGAAAATAGGTGGTTTGGTTGCCTTGACTATAAAAGTGCTAGGGGTTGTTTCTGGTTTCAAGTTTTACTTTTTTTCCACACTATGAGGACAACGCCCACCTTTCTTGCCTTTTAGTATCAGAAAGGGTGTTTCATGCTTCAGTTTGGATATTTCTGATTCACATGAATGCAACGCTGCACTGACCTGCATTTCCTCGTTGGGAAAGCCGGACGGCTGGACGGCCAGATGGGGTTTTGTCCGTATGGACAGTCGAAGCAGCACCCGGCGTCGCAACCGTTGTCCAGCAGCAATTTGAGCATGGGCAGTGACTCCATCCTCAGCAGGATGGCTGCCGGAAACGAGGACGGCTGGGTGGGGATCTGAACGTTGGCGTTGGCGCCGTACCTCAGCAGCAGTGCGGCCATATCTATCCGGCCCAGCCGCACAGCGATGAGCAGCGGGTTGAACAAATCCAGGTTGGGGTCGGCTCCGGCCTCCAGCAGCATCTCGGCCGCCTCCAGGTTCATGTTGTGGACGGAGAAGCAGAGCGCCGTGCTCCGTCGGTCCTTGTACATAATGGAGAAGGCCTCCGATAGCTCGGAGTTGACCTCAAATCCAGACTTGATCAGCAGATCCATGATTTCATCCTGGTTCTTCTCTGCCGCGATGTGCAGAGGACTAATGCCGCTGCGCTGTACTCTGACCATGCTGGTCACCTGGATCAGTAACGACACGATTCTGGAAATACACAACACATCTGTCAGGGGGGCAAAGGGGTCTTTATCTGGAGACTAACTCACACCACCAGACCTGTTTTTACTTTAGACAGAAACAAGCTGGAGACAGGGAAAACAAGTACTGTATATACTGAAAAAGGGTTAGTCTGAATCGGTACACCTGATTGGTAGAGCCCCTGGCAGATTGTATATACTGGTTTAGGTTCAAATGAGGTGTAAATCAATGAGAGAGAGCTGTCTCACACCTGAAGTGGTTGTTCTGAACAGCCACGTGAAGAGGCAGCAGGCCCGACTTCATGGAGCGGTTAGCATCTGCCTTCAGAGAGAGCAACACCTCCACTGCGGAAACATGGCCATTCTTACAGGCTTCAAACAGCGGCGAAGCTCCGTCTGCCGCCTGGCCATCTACATCTGCACCTAAAGGGACCAAAACCCCTTTAGAAACCCCTTAACATCAGCTCCTGACGGACTCTGACTGATGGGCAGGTGCGTCGGCTCACCTTTCTTAGCAAGCAGCTGGATGATGTCGGCATGCCCGTGCTGTGCAGCAATAAAGAGAGGCCGGATGCCGTAGACGTTTTTGCTCTGGAGGTGGGCTCCGGACTCCAGTAACATCCGGCAGAGCTTCAGCTGGCCGTTCATGCAGACTTCATGAAGAGCGCTGGCTCCCTGAGCGTTGGACCGGTTCACCTCAGCCCCACCCCTCAGCAGCAGATCCACAATGGCCTCGTTGGGTTTCTCACAGGCTAAAAACAACAACAATGAAACCAGAGAGCGGTCACATGTTTCTGTATTGCAGACCGTGGACTGACCAGCACCATGTCCCCAATGAGTATGGTGGACTGACCAGCACCACGTCCCCCAATGAGTATGGATTATGGTTTGGAAATATCAAGTCTGCCGTTTTTCTCTGTCAACATTTCATTTAGTTTTTAAGGAAACGAGGCAGCCAGGTCTAGTTGGTTATCTTTGATTTGTCCAACTCCCAAAAGATGCTTAGATGCTTAGTGTTAGGAAGAAAATCTCCTTATTTGAACCAGAGGCATTTGGGCTGGATATCAGAAAGGATGAAGGTTTAACAAAATGTTTTGTCTTCACCTTCAGATCATCAGGCTCGCCCTGAGGGTGATATCCAGTTTCAAAACCTACTGAACTTTAGGAAACTCTTATATTCTTACAGCACGGAGCCTCGTAACTCACCGATGAACAGCGTCGTCTCTCGGTCCTTGTTGGCGATGTTTGGGTCGGCTCCGTTCTTCAGGAGGAAGTCGACACAGGAAACATTTCCTTGTCCAGCCGCCAGCAGCAGAGCGCTCTCACTCTTCAGACTGCATCGGTTCACTGAGTCGGGAAAAGCTGAAGACGGAAACAAAGGTTAAGATTTATGTCACCTCTAAATTAAATATATGTAATAATTAATTACTTAAATAGGTTGAAGTGTCATTTTTGAGTGAACCTATATTTTAGTGTAAGGGGTGCATTTACCCAAAGGTTCAGATTTAAGGCAGATATTTTCAGTTTAGGAATATGAGGTGGTTTCAGGAGAGGTAGACTCAGGTCACGATATTGTCAATATCAATTATATATAAATAAAGATAAAACATGACCCATTATGAACTCCTGCAAGAAATCAGGAGAACATTTCTCTTTTACCGAACTGAATGGGTGGAAAGGCTTAAGGACTTATTATATTTGATATAAACCATAACATTAAACTCCCTCTCAGCAGGAACAGAAAGCCTGACCTGTGACGAGGACTGAGACACACTGCAGCTGTCCATAAAACGCAGCTTCATGGAGAGCGATCCAGCCTTCATCGCTTTGCTCCGTCAGACTGCTGGACCTCCGCCTCACCAAGTCCATCAGAGCATCGGCCTCTCCGTTCATGACCAGGGTCTGCAGAGGACTGAACTCTCTGCCAAGAACCAGAGACTCGCTATGAGGACCCCAAAACGAGAACAACATATACAACATGTACAACATATACAACATGTACACGGACATCTAGCTGATGTCTAACTGACAGGTTTGTTTTGTTGATGTTTTCAAATGTTTGCACGTTTTACTTGATATAAGATATATTTGCAGATGTTCACCCCTGCTAATACTTGCTAATACTTGCTAATATTTGCTAATACTTGCAGATGTTTGCAGATGTAACTTGGTATGAGATGTATTAGTAGATGTAACTTGGTATGAGATGTATTAGTAGATGTAACTTGGTATGAGATGTATTAGTAGGTGTCATCTGTGTGGATGCTGATTTCCTCTGTCAGGTGTCCTGCATTGACTCACCTCCTAAAGGCTCTGTAGGGGAAGTTGGACATGGCTCTGGGCGGGTTAACGCCAATGGAGGCGTGGGGGGGGCTGGGAGGTGGAGGTGTGGCTGGGGGCAATGAGGAGGCAGTGCTCAGGTCGGAGAGGCTTCTCTCCACAGCGATCTGCAGCAGCTCCTCGTCAGACAGCTGGTTGTACATACTGTAGTCGTCCAGCTCCATGTTGTCCTGCAGAGACACAAACACGAGTCACTGCAGGACTGAGGCCTGCACTACGAAGCCGGTTCAACCTAACCTGGATATGTTTGAGTTACCCGGTTTACCTAATCCAAAACATACGCGCTCTCGCTAAGCGGTCCTACGACGCGGGTTATCAAGTGGATCGCTCAAGCCACCCGTGTCCTATCTAGTTAGGTGTTCACATGAGAGGGGTGGTATCTGGAGCATTCGACCAATCACAGACATGGAGAAGCTACTGACAGCGCAGCGTCACACTTCCTGAATGAAACTATAATATTAGACACATGAAGAAGTTAAACTTTAAACATCCATGACTCAACACTTGATCCAGGATCAAAGGAGCTGCAGCTGCAAGGTGAACACAGCTGGTACCAGAACCAGTGAACACAGCTGGTACCAGAACAAGTGTTTGAATGCGTCCATTAACAGGTTCATGATGTCACTGCCCGTCTAAGACACCATCTGACTTTCATTACATTTGACTCCAGTGTTTCCTCAACTTCATGTGTTGCTTCAAAGAATGCTTCTGCATCCAGTCTGTGACGCTGTGAGTGTTGCTTCAAAGAATGCTTCTGCATCCAGTCTGTGACGCTGTGAGTGTTGCACGGCCAGATACTGTTCAGAAGGGGCATAACGCGAAACCCGCAGGTCCCCACCATCCCGTTCACGTGTCTAACAGATATTCCCCACTCAGCGAGACCCCCACTCAGCGAGACCCCCACTCAGCGAGACCCCCGCTGAGAAGCCAGCTCTGGTTATTGGTAGCTCTATTATGAGACACGTGAAGTTAGAGACCGAAGCCTCCACAGTCACATGCATTCCGGGGGCCAGAGCGGGCGACGTTGAGGCGCATCTTAAACTGCTGGCTAAAAATATACGTAAATACAGTAGGATTGTTATTCACGTCGGTGGTAATGATGTTTAGGCCGATCAGAATGCACCAAACTTAATGTGGAGTCGGTGTGTAGTTATGCTAAAACAATGTCGGACACTGTAATCTTCTCTGGTCCCCTCCCCAATCTGATCAATGATGACATGTATAGCCGCATGTCATCATTTCAGCGCTGGTTGTCTTGGTGGTGCCCAGCAAACAATGTGGGCTTCGTAAATAACTGGACAGCCTTCTGGGGAAAACCTGGTCTGATTAAGAGAGACGGCATTCATCCTACTTTGGAAGGTGCAGATCTCATTTCGGAAACATTTCAGGGCTTTGTGGACTCCATGACAAACTGGAGCTGAGACCAGGAGGCGGAGTCGCAGTCTTACACGCTTCTCTGCGCTCTCTCCTAGGCAGTCATCCATAGGAATCCCGAACCCAATAAAATACCCAATATTAGGTGTGTGTGTGTCTGCCCAAGGACAAGTTAAGGTAAAACCTAATAGAGGTGTCATACATAATAACCTAATAAAAGTAAATGTAACAACTACTACAGTGCAACAAATCAGGAAGAGTAAATGTGGTCTCTTAAACATAAGATCTCTAGCATCTAAAGCAATATTGGTAAATGATTTAATATCAGATTATAATATTGATATATGCTGTCTCACTGAAACTTGGTTGAGACATGAAGAATATGTCAGCATAAATGAGGCCACTCCACCCAGCCATATCAATACTCATATTGCCAGAGGCGTGGGCCGAGGAGGTGGAGTTGCAGCCATCTTTGACTCAAGTTTACTTATCAATACTAAACCTAAATTAAATTATACCTCCTTTGAAAGTCTCGTTTTTAGTCTTACGCATCCGACCTGGAACACTTTGCAGCCAATCTTATTGGTTACAGTGTACCGTGCACCGGGTCCTTATTCAGAATTCTTATCAGAACTCTCTGAGTTTTTATCAACTTTGGTTCTTAAAACAGATAAAGTAATTATCGTAGGTGACTTTAATATTCATGTTGACGATGATAAAAATAGCCTTACTGTTGCATTTAACTCTATATTAGATTCTGTTTCTGTCAGAGTGTAAATAAACCAACCCACTGCTATAATCACACTCTCCACCTTGTTCTGACTTATGGTTTGAAATTGAGCAACTATTAGTGGAACCGCATAATCCTGCTTTATCCGACCATTTCTTAGTAACTTTTGAAGTACTGTTACTAGACTACAAAGCATTAGAAGCTCCTGCAGCACAAACCTATCTGTTAGTGCTATAGCCACATTTAAGGAAGGAAGGAAGTACACAACCCCAAATTGATCATGTTGTTGATAGTGCTACAGATGCGCTACGAATAAAATTAGACTCAGGGCTCAGTGCTCGGAGGATCGAGGGAGCTATTTTGTTATCTTCCTTAGTTCTTTGGAACACTGTACACCCAAGATGGTCTTCTCCTTTGTCACAGGCGGTCTCATCACTGAAGTAGCTCTTTGTGAGTTCAGTTGACTTAGAGTTGCTGAATATTCCTTTGATGAGTAGGCGATTCGGACAAGGTTGAAACAGAGATGGCCGACCGTTCTCTAGCATGTTTGTGAGGAAAGTGTTCACGATGGATGGCTTGTGGACCTTTCCCAAAAAGACCTCTCCCACAAGGACCCATCCGAGGTCGAGCCTCTGAGCATAAGGTGCATCGTGGGGACGATTGATCTGTTCCCGCACTTTGTGTAGTCTTATTATGTCTCTTCCAAGGAGAAGCAGTATTGGGGCTTGGTTGTCCATTTTAGGAATCTGAAGAGCTACAGATTTCAGGTGTGCGTGGTGGAGCTCAGCTTCTGGAGTGGGAATTTCTGATCTGTTGTTAGGAATCTCCATCCATCCATCTTCTCCCGCTTATCCGTGGTCGGGTCGCGGGGGTAGCAGTTCCAGCAGAGAGCCCCAAACTTCCTTTTCCCTGGCGACATCAACCAGCTCTGACTGGGGGGTCCCAAGGCGCTTCCAGGCCAGCGAAGAGATATAATCCCTCCACCTGGTCCTAGGTCTACCCCTTGGTCTCTTCCCAGCTGGACGTGCCTGGAACACCTCCCTAGGGAGGCGCCCAGGTGGCATCCTAACTAGGTGCCCGAACCACCTCAACTGGCTCCTTTCGACGCAAAGGAGGAGCGGTTCAACTCCGAGTCCCTCCCGGATGACTGAACTTCTCACCTTATCCCTAAGGGAGACACCAGCCACCCTGCGGAGAAAACCCATCTCGGCCGCTTGTCTCCGCAATCTCGTTCTTTCGGTCATGACCCATCCTTCATGACCATAGGTGAGGGTAGGAAGGGAAATGGCCCGGTAGACAGAGAGCTTTGCCTTCTGGCTCAGCTCCCTTTTCATCACAACGGTGCGGTAAAGCGACTGCAGTACCGCTCCCGCTGCTCTGATTCTCCAGCCCATCTCACGCTCCATTGAATTGAATTGTTAGGAATCTCGTTACACTCAATTAGCGTAGGGAGGGATACACGAACCTGTCCATCGAGAGATTCGATTTGGAAATCACTCGCTCTTCTTCCAGCTGTCTCTACCACTCCTGCGCATGTCTTCAGTGAGTAAGGTGACTTGGGGCCTTGTATCTTGAAAAGATAAAAAAACTCTGGTCGAGCAAGAGACCTGTTACTTTGGTCGTCGAGGATGGCATAAAGCTTTAGCGCTTTGTCTGAATAACTTGAGTGGAAGACTTTAACGAGACAGATCTTGGAACATGACTTGCCGCTCAGGTCCCCACCGCAGACACTGGTACACAGGGCTGCAATGTCGGCAGGTGTGCTTTCATCCTCCCCGCCATACTCTATGGCAGGGTCTGTGGCCTTCCAGGTTGGGGGTCCTGGATGTAGGGCTGTGTTGTGACTTTCACTTTCGCACTCTGAGCACTTGACGTTCGCTTTGCAGTTTCGGGCAATATGTGATGTTGAGGCACAACATCTTCTGTAACAGATCCGATTTTCCTTAAGAAAGGCCTTACGATCTTCAAGGGATTTTTCTCTAAATCCACGACATTTTTGTAGAGGATGAGGCTTCCTATGGATAGGACACTGTCTGCCAGGCTCCTCAGTCATCTTTTGAGTCATCTCTGCATCGGAGGGGGAATACACGTCGGTATTATGGACTGAAATAGTTGTTCTATTATTGCTCTGCTTGGAGGCAGGCGTTTCTGAGTAAGACAGGGTATTGTTGAACATGGTAAGATCAAAACTGGGGTCATTTCTTGTCATTGCTTGTTCGCAGACAAAGTCCACAAAGAAGGAAAATGGTGGAAATGGTTCACCGTTTTGACGTTTGTATCTGGTGCCCTCACTTATCCATCTCTCTTGTAGGTTTTATGGTAACTTTTGTGCAATGGGGTTGACGCCACGTAAGGTATCTAGGAAGGCGAGGCCCGGTAGATCTCCCTCAGCCTTCGCAGAAAAAACCTCCACCAACAGATCGCCAAGCTCTCTCAACTTCTGAAATTCCTTGTTCGTCAACTTGGGGAAGCCATCAAGTCTCTTGAAGAGTGAGCTCTCAATAGCTTCTGGTGATCCGTAACAGTGTTCCAGTCTTTCCCACACCATGGCTAGCCCTCTTTCAGGTTGGTTCACATTCACTGCTCTGATCTGCCTTGCATGACCAGCAGATTCATTTCCTAGCAATTTGACTAGCAGGTCCATCTCTTCGCTAGCCGATAAGTCTAGGCCTCTGACTGTGTTAAAAAACGAAGCTCGCCAGGCTCTAAAGCTTTCTGGACGATCGTCAAACTGTAACAATCCTGTGCTGACAAGTTCGCAGCGAGCAAAGAATCTCACAAAGTCTGTCATGCTCTGACTCTCCTTTGTGTTGCCAGCTAATGGAGTGCTGTGGTGTTGAGCTGGTGGACGGTTACGATCATTGAGTCCTCCTGTCCTCATCCATCCATGATTCTGTCCAACTTCAACTGGATATCTTGGTTCTGATCTATGTTTCAACTTAGGCTGTTGAGCAGGAGCATTACTCAGTAGAGGAGAGTTATTGTCATTATCTTGGTTATAGAGTGCAGGGAAAATCCTATCCTGCTGTGGCATAGCGCTTCCATATCCATTAATGGGTTCCATTTCTGGCATTGACTGAAGGCTATTGTGTGATTTAGGATGTTGAAGTACGTATTTGGATGTACGCTCTTCGGGGTCTTCAGGGTCTTCGGGTTTGAGTGGGAGCTCTAATTTGAAGCTATGTTTATCCCCATCACTATCTGCTGCTGCCTCAAGGACTTCTGCCTCAGCAATAGCAGCGGCTGCTTCTCTTTTCATGTTCAGGACGTCCAGAGATGCATCTATACGGGCTCTTTCTATTTCCATGTGCATTTCTTGTTTAGCAAAAGAAACTCGTGCTCTTGCTGCTTCTGCTTTTCACGGAGCTTCATGCGACAGACCTGACTTTGAACCAGTTTGCTTGTTTTTCTTCCATTGTGAAGCCGAGGATGAGGTTTCTTCATTAGCGCTGTTGTTGTTCTACAGAGGAGTTTACAACACACATTAACTATCATCTCAAAACTAGTCTCTATAAACATATTCATTGGAAATGAAAGAACACTACGTTTATATCAATAATGCGACCAAAGGCACGGAACGTCAAGGATTAGGGCAGATTGTGGTCACCAAAAAAACATGTGGCTGTCCTGTTCACATGCAGCTTCCTTGTGCACTAGGTCACATGGTATATACTTTACGACTACCGCCAGCAGGGGGAGACAAATACAACAAATGAACAACAATGTCCTGATGAGGACAGGACAGGTGCTATTCCACCAGACGCGCCGCGTTACGGCTCAGAAGCGTCCCAGAAGCGTCTCGCCGCTGGGCTCCACTCGAAATAGGATTGAAGTCTATTTTTCCACGCGACGCAGCCGTAAGGTAATGTCGGGCAGGAAGTGGAACGTTCAGAGCATATATAGCATATATATATATATATATATATATATATACACACACACAAACTAATTTTGCAGACCCTATCCCTCCGTAGTCGTTCAAGTAGGAGGAGAAATGCCAGCGTTCTCCTCCGGTTTACAGGCACTGTGTAAATTATATATATAGAATAATGATGATGATGAATGCATTTTTTTACAACTAAAATACAGCAACACATCTTTGATTCATGTCGTTTATTATCTATTATTACAATTATTATTACCTTTGTCTGCACAAAGTAGCCTGTGCAGGAAATATGCCCAAATCAACAAAAACTGCGAGCCGGCAGGCAAGACGCTCCGCTTCTGAAATGCTTCTGAAACGCGCCCGGTAGGGTATGACGCCGGAGGAGGCCGGACCAAAACCGCGGCGCAGACGGACCCGGTGGAATCTAGTGGTTAGCCTGCAACCTAACCTTCTCCGGACCAGGTTAGCCGCTCAGCATCAGGTACCATGGAGATCTAGCCGCTAAGAAGAGAACCAGCGCCGTAGGACCGGAAAGCCGGAGTTTTCCCTGAAGTTAGCCGCTAGGCGAACATCCGGCTTCGTAGTGCAGGCCTCTGGTCTGAGTCTCTGGGATAAACAAGCCTCTGATGCAAACTGCAGCCGGTCATCTGAGGCTCTCTAGATTTTGGCTGAACCTGCTGCTAAATGTGAGATCAGTGAATGTAGTTATTGAGGTCAGCGGTGTTTGCTTCCTCTGTCCTGAAGCCAGAACATTTCGAGCTGCCCAGAAACACACACTGAAGCATTCTCACATGAAACCATCACACATGAAGGAGGCCGTGCTGGAATGTTCAAAAAGACAGATCTGAGTGATGACCCAGATTTGGGTTTCATCATCTTCCTTTAGGACCCATACTTTGTTTTTGTCATCTTAATTCAAAACAGCTCCATAAAATCACTATTAATAGATGCATTTAGCTCAGAGTCATGAAGACTACACGACATGATGACAACATGGAAAACACAGCTAAACAACAACAACATCATTAGACAATAATAACACAGCGCTATAGAAACAATACCTATACAAAATATAAGATGTGTCTCCTACCTGAGAAACGATCCAATCAGGATGCAGCTGTCTGTTTGTCTGTCTGTCTGTCTGTCTGTCTGTCTGTCTGTCTCTCTGTCTCTCTGTCTGTCCTTCTGTGTCTCAGGCCCTTTTTCATTTCTCTAACTCCCCTCCTCGACTCCTATCCTCGAGACTTAGTCCCGCCCACAGGAGATGCGAGCAGAGGACTGAGGAGGGGAACCGAGGAGAGAGGAGGAGAACCGAGGAGAGAGGAGGGGAAGCAGCAGGCGGTTAGAGAAATGAGAACTCCTCTCCTCTGAGCGGTCATTTTAAAGAGGCGTCCATTAATGTATTTGCGAATGATCTGAGTGACCACTGTGCTGTAGCCACAATTAGGGACACAAAAGTCCAAAAGGTTAAACCTCGTATTATCATCAAGAGAGACACTAAAAGATTTTGTGGAGCAGGGTTTTGTTCATGATCTGCTTGGGTTTGATTGGGGAAACATGGATCTGTGTGCTGATGTAGAAACCGCATGGTCTTATTGTTATCTTAGTGTTATGGAGATCATTGATAGACATGCACCCCTGCGTACATTCAGAGTGAAGGGACGAGACAATCCTTGGTTCTCTGCTGAACTGTCCAGTCTCCTTCATGAGAGAAACAAGGCCTGGGCAAAGGCTAGGAGATCAGGCTCAGAGGTAGAATGGCTGCGTTTAGGCAGCTAAGGAATAGCTTCACTTCACATGTCAAAAGTGCTAAGTCAAAGTACTATCTGTCAGTTTCCACAGAACACCTGAATAATCCTAGGAACTTTGGAAAGCCATAAAATCGATATCCACCGGTGATATCCGTAATGAGCTACCTCCGTGCCTCACCACAGCTTCTGGCTCTATATCAGGGCTACTATGCTAAACTGCTTTAATGAGCATGTTGTGTCCTGTGGCTCTCTGTTTCATTCTGTTTCTAACTCTGCTTCTGTGAGAAGCAGAGTTAGAAACCCCAATCCGTGACTCTGAACAATGTGGTCTGGAAACCCTTTCAGTTTGACTCCTTTTACTGTTGATGTTGTTCGTGAAGCTTTATCCAAGCTTAGATCCTAAGAAACCAGCTGGTCCGGACAACGTAGAACCTTTCTCTTTAAAGATAGCTGCAGATTGTATTGCTCCACCTCTCACTTCTCTTTCTAACCTCTCTCTCAGCACGAACACAATTCCTAAAGTATGGAAGTCAGCGTATGTCTTGCCTTTGCTGAAAGGAGGGGAGGCCACCTTATTAAATAACTATAGGCCGATCTCTAAGTGGTTAGTTCTGGCTAAGGTGCTCGAACGACTTGTGAGTGAACAAGTAAAGGAGTTTTTATGTTTAAATGATATCCTGTCTAAACATCAGTCAGGCTTCAGAAAGCAGCACAGCACCATCACTGCCTCAATGAAAGAGGTGAATGATGTGGAGAGTATCTTAGATAATAAGCAGAGTCGTGCAGCTCTATCTGTTGACCTGTCCAAAGCGTTTGATGCCGTCGATCATCACATCTTAAAGCAGAGGCTACTCAGTATAGGCAGGTCCAGCCATGCAGTGGGTGGTTTGTGAACTACCTCTCTGAAAGGTCCCAATGTGTTCACTTTGATGGGCTGTCTTCTGAGTGGTTAAACATCGCTAATGGTGTTCCTCAAGGTTCTGTTTTAGGTCCACTTTTATTCTCCATCAACAGCTTAGGTGAAAATGTGGATGAAGCTACTTTACATTTTCTATGCGGATGATACCGTGATGTCTGTGCAGGTCCCTCCATTCAGGAGGCTGGTGTTAAACTACAGGCTGTTTCTAACATTATTCAGACTCAGCTCTCTGAACTAAAGCTTCTTTTAGATGTTGAGAAACCAAGGTAATGCTCTTTTCTAAAGCTAAAAAGACTCCAGAGCCTGTTTTAGATATTGTAACTACGCAAGGACAAGTACTCAAAGTGGTTACCTGTTGCAAATACCTGGTCTCTGGCTTGATGATTGTCTCTCTTTTAAACTTCAGGTCAATAACCTGCTTAGAAGCTGAGGGTTAGGCTAGGGTTCTTCTCCAGGAACAAGTCCTGTTTCTCGCTTGAGGAAAAGGCTCTGTGACCTTTGACCTGTGCTGGCCTATGGTGATCTGGTCTCTCTGAATGCACCTGCCCATTGGCTGGTCAAGTTAGATGCTGCGTATCACAGCGCACTGAGATTTGTTACTAACTGTAAAGCACTCACTCATCACTGTACCCTGTATACCAAGGCGGTTTTGCCATCACTTCCTGTACGGAGGCTCAGTCACTGGTACGTGTTCATCTATAAAGCCATGTTGGATAAACTACCATCTGATATCTGCTCCCTGATCTCTCTGAGAATTGAAAGTACTTATTGCCTGAGATCGCATGCTGTGGTTTTATTAAATGAGCTGCTAGGACTGTCTGAGGGAAGAAAGCTTTCAGAGGTGCAGCTCCTCTAACTTGGAACAGTCTGCAAACAGAATGGAAAATGACCAAGCTGGTACCACTACATGTTCTTAAAGCTCGGTTGGATGCTACTCAACCAGGTGCTGTTGGTACCTGTACATGTGGTTAAATATGTAAAGTGTAATCCCTGTACATGTTGCTGTATGATGTCCTTTTGTTGTTCTGTTGTTCATGTGTTTGTGTCTTCTTGTGGAACCTACTGCTGCAGGTCTCCCTTGAAAAGAGATCATTGATCTCAATGGGATTTCACCTGATAAATAAAGGTTTTGAATTGAATTGAATTGATGGACAGATGTGTTCATGACCATGTCTTATATATTTACTTTGATTTATTCACAGTGCGGTGTAATGAGACAATACCAGGCTGCAGATGAGGACACACACACACACACACACACACACACACACACACACATATTTATATAAATATATACAATTTCAGAATCAAACAGAGCACTCTCATAATAACGTAACACTCTCAGAGACTGGATATATCCCCCCCCCCCCCCCCCCCCCCCCCCCCCCTCTCTGGTCGCTACAATGAGGGAAATAAATTACGGGCCAAAAGTTTTATTTACAAGTATTAAAAGTAAGCAGAGGACACCAAACCAACTGAGACCTGTCTGTCCGCTGCATCTACACACACACACACCTACACACTATACACACACACACCTACACACTGTACCACACACACACACCTACACACTATACAACACACACACCTACACACTGTACCACACACACACACCTACACACTATACAACACACACACCTACACACTGTACACACACACACACACCTACACACTATACACACACACACACCTACACACTGTACAACACACACACCTACACCACACACACGCACCGACAGCTCCTAAAGCATCATCAGGCTGCAGCCGTTGTGTATTTTATTATGTGAAGCACTAAATGGTCTTAGAAACATCTGGACTCTTTGTTTGTAGATATCTACTAAACTACCGCAAATAAAGAGAGTAGGCCTGTTCTACTGAGTGATATATATTACACACACTGCTCTGCTTTCTGCACGGACCTCACAGCTGTTCTACTGAGTGATATATATTACACACAATTCTCTGCTTTCTGCACGGACCTCTCAGCTGTTCTCACTGTAAACATCGCGACGCGATGAAAGCAGTTTCTAAAATAATCACGACTCTTTGAAACATCTCTGTTCCCGGAAATGCATCCGCGAAGGAGCCGTGGAGGACCCATCAGTGTCTCCTCGGTTAGAGCTCCTCCAGAGAGCCTCCTCTCTCCTC
>CADEHL010000121.1:0-61349 GCA_902827135.1 Harpagifer antarcticus | reverse complement strand
AGTATTTTGACTAACAAACAAATCAGAGTCACATGGCAGCCAGCAGCAGACAGGAGGCTAGCAGTTAGCTCTGATGCTAATGACAGGTTAGTTTACTGTACTGAGCTAACGGCAGTTTTAAAGCGAACAGGTGAACAGCCGTTAGAAACTCCTGCCTGGAGACACCAACGGCTGCTAGCTCTGACACATTAGCTCACTTGTTGACGTTAGCTAAGGAACAGGTTGCCAGAAGAAACGATACATTAGTAATTAAAATGATATTAACCGAGGTTCTGGGAACATACTTACTTTAAAGCGCCGGGGAGCCTCTTTTTCAGTCCGCCTCCTCCGTTGAGTCAGTCAGTCAGAGAGCGGAGGATCACCTCCTCTCCGCTGTATCAACAGAGGACATGATGAGCAGCGCTGCGCCATCTGATTGGTCCAAAGTCTCTCCTCCTTCTGACGTCATCAGCGCCCACAATGTTTTTATTTCATTTATTTTATGTTAAAAATGTAACTTTCAGGGAATTAAAAGCAGAATACAAAAGACAAAAACGGAAAATATATTAATATTAATTAAATACTAAGGGTCAAGGCTTAATCGTTTACTTCTATTTTGCTAAACCGTTTGAACAGTTGAAAAAGTCAATAGGAAACCCGCCACAATTCCAGCTAACCAATCAGAGCAGACTGGCCTCTGGTTTCAGACAGAGGGTGAAAAGAGGTGCTGCAGCACAGGCAGTATGAGAAAAATAAATAACTTTTTGAACATTAAAGCATGGAGACATGTAGAGACACTACACACTGATATACACCTGCACATCAGCAGGAGAGGACTCTTTAAAGTAGAGACACTACATACTGATATACACCTGCACATCAGCAGGAGAGGACTCTTTAAAGTAGAGACACTACACACTGATATACACCTGCACATCAGCAGGAGAGGACTCTTTAAAGTAGAGACACTACACACTGATATACACCTGAACATCAGCAGGAGAGGACTCTTTAAAGTAGAGATACTACACACTGATATACACCTGCACATCAGCAGGAGAGGACTCTTTAAAGTAGAGACACTACACACTGATATACACCTGCACATCAGCAGGAGAGGACTCTTTAAAGTAGAGATACTACACACTGATATACACCTGCACATCAGCAGGAGGACTCTTTAAAGTAGAGACACTACACACTGATATACACCTGCACATCAGCAGGAGAGGACCTCTTTAAAGTAGAGACACTACACACTGATATACACCTGCCACATCAGCAGGAGAGGACTCTTTAAGTAGAGACACTACACACTGATATACACCTGCACATCAGCAGGAGAGGACTCTTTAAAGTAGAGACACTACACACTGATATACACCTGAACATCAGCAGGAGAGGACTCTTTAAAGTAGAGACACTACATACTGATATACACCTGAACATCAGCAGGAGAGGACTCTTTAAAGTGGAGACACTACATACTGATATACACCTGAACATCTGCAGGAGAGGACTCTTTAAAGTAGAGACACTACATACTGATATACACCTGAACATCAGCAGGAGAGGACTCTTTAAAGTCGAGATACTACATACTGATATACATCTGAACATCAGCAGGAGAGGACTCTTTAAAGTCGAGATACTACATACTGATATATACCTGAACATCAAGCAGGAGAGGACTCTTTAAAGTAGAGACACTACATGCTGATATACACCTGAACATCAGCAGGAGAGGACTCTTTAAAGTAGAGACACTACATGCTGATATACACCTGAACATCAGCAGGAGAGGACTCTTTAAAGTAGAGACACTACATACTGATATACACCTGAAATCAGCAGGAGAGGACTCTTTAAAGTAGAGACACTACATACTGATATACACCTGCACATCAGCAGGAGAGGACTCTTTAAAGTCGAGATACTACATACTGATATACACCTGAACATCAGCAGGAGAGGACTCTTTAAAGTAGAGACACTACATACTGATATACACCTGAACATCAGCAGGCGAGGACTCTTTAAAGTAGAGACACTACATGCTGATATACACCTGAACATCAGCAGGAGAGGACTCTTTAAAGTCGAGATACTACATACTGATATACACCTGAACATCAGCAGGAGAGGACTCTTTAAAGTAGAGACACTACATACTGATATACACCTGAACATCAGCAGGAGAGGACTCTTTAAAGTAGAGACACTGATATACACCTGACATCAGCAGGAGAGGACTCTTTAAAGTAGAGACCACTGATATACACCTGAACATCAGCAGGAGAGGACTCTTTAAAGTCGAGATACTACATACTGATATACACCTGAACATCAGCAGGAGAGGACTCTTTAAAGTCGAGATACTACATACTGATATACACCTGAACATCAGCAGGAGAGGACTCTTTAAAGTAGAGACACTACATACTGATATACACCTGAACATCAGCAGGAGAGGACTCTTTAAAGTAGAGACACTGATATACACCTGAACATCAGCAGGAGAGGACTCTTTAAAGTAGAGACACTGATATACACCTGAACATCAGCAGGAGAGGACTCTTTAAAGTCGAGATACTACATACTGATATACACCTGAACATCAGCAGGAGAGGACTCTTTAAAGTCGAGATACTACATACTGATATACACCTGCACATCAGCAGGAGAGGACTCTTTAAAGTCGAGATACTACATACTGATATACACCTGAACATCAGCAGGAGAGGACTCTTTAAAGTAGAGACACTACATGCTGATATACACCTGAACATCAGCAGGAGAGGACTCTTTAAAGTCGAGATACTACATACTGATATACACCTGAACATCAGCAGGAGAGGACTCTTTAAAGTAGAGACACTACATACTGATATACACCTGAACATCAGCAGGAGAGGACTCTTTAAAGTAGAGACACTGATATACACCTGAACATCAGCAGGAGAGGACTCTTTAAAGTCGAGATACTACATACTGATATACACCTGAACATCAGCAGGAGAGGACTCTTTTAAAGTCGAGATACTACATACTGATATACACCTGCACATCAGCAGGAGAGGACTCTTTAAAGTAGAGATACTACATACTGATATACACCTGAACATCAGCAGCGAGAGGACTCTTTAACGTAGAGACCACCTACATTACTGATATACACTCTGAAATCAGCAGGAGAGGACTCTTTAAAGTCGAGATACTACATACTGATATACACTCTGAACATCAGCAGGAGAGGACTCTTTAAAGTCGAGATACTACATACTGATATACATCTGAACATCAGCAGGAGAGGACTCTTTAAGTAGAGACACTACATATGATATACACCTGAACATCAGCAGATCGAGAGACTCTTTAAAGTAGAGATACTACATACTGATATACACCTGAACATCAGCAGGAAGAGGACTCTTTTAAAGTAGAGACACTACACACTGATATACACCTGCACCATCAGCAGGAGAGGACTCTTTAAAGTAGAGATACTACATATGATATACACCTGAACACATCAGCAGGAGAGGACTCTTTAAAGTAGAGACACTACATAACTGACTATACACCTGAACATCAGCAGGAGAGGACTCTTTAAAGTCGAGATACTACATACTGATATACACCTGAACATCAGCAGGAGAGGACTCTTTAAAGTAGAGACACTACATACTGATATACACCTGAACATCAGCAGAGAGGACTCTTTAAAGTAGAGACACTGATATACACCTGAACATCAGCAGGAGAGGGACTCTTTAAAGTAGAGACACTACATACTGACATACACTCTGAACATCAGCAGGAGAGGACTCTTTAAAGTAGAGACACTACATACTGATATACACCTGAACATCAGCAGGAGAGGACTCTTTAAAGTTAGAGACACTACATACTGATATACACCTGAACATCAGCAGGAGAGGACTCTTTAAAGTAGAGACACTACATCCTGATATACACCTGAACATCAGCAGGAGAGGACTCTTTAAAGTAGAGATACTACATACTGATATACACCTGAACATCCAGCAGGAGAGGACTCTTTAAAGTAGAGACACTACACCCTGATATACACCTGAACATCAGCAGGAGATGACTCTTTAAAGTAGAGACACTACATACTGATATACACCTGAACATCAGCAGGAGAGGACTCTTAAAGTAGAGACACTACATACTGATATACACCTGAACATCAGCATGGAGAGGGACTCTTTAAAGTAGAGATACTACATACTGATATACACCTGAACATCAGCGAGGAGAGGACTCTTTAAAGTAGAGACACTACATACTGATATACCACTGAACATCAGCAGGAGGAGGACTCTTTAAGAGTAGAGACACTACATACTGATTATACACCTGAACATCAGCAGGAGAGGACTCTTTAAAGTAGAGACCACTATCTGAATGTTACACCTGAACATCAGCAGGAGAGGACTCTTTAAGTCGAGGACACTACATACTGATAGACACCTGAAACATCAGCGGAGAGGACTCTTTAAAAGTAGAGACACTACCTCCCGATATACACCTGACATCATCCCCCCGCAGGAGAGGGACTCTTTAAAGTAGAGACACTAATACTGATATACACCTGAACATCAGCAGGAGAGGACTCTTTAAAGTAGAGACACTACTAGATATACACCTGAACATCAGCAGGAGAGGACTCTTAAAGTAGAGACACTACATACTGATATACACCTGAACATCAGCAGGAGAGGACTCTTTAAAGTAGAGACACTACATACTGATGTACACCTGAACATCAGCAGGAGAGGACTCTTTAAAGTAGAGACACTACATACTGATATACACCTGAACATCAGCAGGAGAGGACTCTTTAAAGTAGAGACACTACATCCTGATATACACCTGAACATCAGCAGGAGAGGACTCTTTAAAGTAGAGACACTACATACTGATATACACCTGAACATCAGCAGGAGAGGACTCTTTAAAGTAGAGACACTACATACTGATATACACCTGAACATCAGCAGGAGAGGACTCTTTAAAGTAGAGACACTACTAGATATACAACTGAACATCAGCAGGAGAGGACTCTTTAAAGTAGAGACACTTCATACTGATATACACATGAACATTAGCAGGAGAGGACTCTTTAAAGTAGAGACACTTCATACTGATATGAAACTGAGGGCAATGTCTGCAATGCACTGGTTTTATGGACCGAGGCAATTGTCTTTACCTCAGAGACACAGAGATGCTTTTATAAACATTTTGAAAAACAACGTCATCTGATAAACAACGAAACTTACCGGCTGATGGGAAATTACCACAGATGTGTGTCCGATACATTTGATCAATTTTAGACTATCGACTACTGTAAGAAAACTTTATTTATACAGCAACATTCATAAAGGGGGTATAGTTTAAAGAGTTGATACTAAATCAAAGCTCTGTGCTGCACCAGAGCAGAACAGAAGTGAATGAGTGCATTTAGGATGTGGGAAAGTCATGCGTGTTATAATTGATTTTGAAAAGAGGGGTTTGGTTACACAGGAAACTTCAGCTGGCCGCCTCCAGGCCCTTTCTGTCACACATCATGCCCCTGGTTTTCACCCAAAAATGTTCAACAATTCAACCTTCTTAACTCGGCAGCAGAGGAGACAGTAATCACTTATCATTTCTATAAGTTAAAGGTGGGGTATGTAATTTATTTCAGATACACTTGTTGTTATATTCCATGAAATGCTCTTAACGTCCCGATAGCAATGAATATCTGAAATGCTTTGACTTTGCCGTAGTACTGTAAAAATCATCTGAGCCGGCTAAAGTAACTGGACGGCCTACCTGCCTGTCAGCCTTCCATCTGGGCACACACTCATCTCGTGCCCTCATTGGTCAAGTGTGCGTTCGTGTGTGTTGGAGGAGGGGCTCTGTGAGGAAGCCTGAAGGAAGGGGCAGATTTGTTCCGGTTGTGTATTGTCAAACTCTATCTCACTCGAGCTGGTTTCTCCAAAATTACCGACCCCACCTTTAACCAACTTCAGTCCCAATAATCACCACTAAATATGAAACATTTTCAAGCTATAAATGCCACTGTTTTGATTTTTGTATTAAATAATTCTTTGTATTCTCAATTCTAGGGATTGTTAGTTTGAAGTTGTGCGATGTGCCAATGATTATGACATTTATTTAGTGTGCAAGAAACCGAGAACAACGACTCCATGATAAAAAGATTTATAAAACGACACAAATTACAATGTTAAGCCTCTATTAAAGGCTTGATATAATAGACTGCATGATTGCATGCTATGATGACTGTGGGGTCACTAACTGTGGTATCAATGGGGCCTTCATTTGGCTAAACAAAATATAAAAAATAAATATATGAGCAGCTGAGTTCAAACTTCTACAATGCAGAGAAATACTGCTCCCTAAGCGTCTAAATGAGCCCCGAGTGAGAAAATGCTATTGCACAGAACTTACGGTAGATATACTTTATTACTTATCGGATCTGCACAAATAAGATATCAGCTAGCAAGCTGAGATTCCACATATTCTAGAGGTATAAGTTTCATCACTGTGCGATCAAAACGCGTGGCAGGGGAAGCAAACTCAGACATCACACAACGTATACTTTACGGAGCAAAAACGGGACATTGTCTTACCTTTGCTGTTGTTCTGATCAAAAGTCGAAAATGATAAAATCGCTGCTGATGGTTAAGTAGTCGACTCTACCCGCATTATGAGTCACTATTTTCGGATACTTTTTTCCATTTTCAGCCCTTTTCCATGGATGAATTGAAACTTATTTTTTGACCCAGTTCTTGTAACCGCATTGCCTGGAGGATAGGACCGAGAGATGACAGACTCTCTGGCCGCCTCACAAGTCACTATTGTCGGACACTTTCTTTGCTTTACCCCGGTTCTATCACTCTTTCCTCCTTTGATCATAACACCTGTTTCCTGCTGGGGTACTGCCTGGTTCCGGGGCACCCCAAACCCTCTCATGGTCGGGACACCATGAATTGATGTATCGGACCCAATGTTGTCATCACCAGCCCCGCGTTGGTGCAGAGGTGGGACCATTTAACCTGGTGGTAACCCAAGTCCTCTCTTGGTCCGTGTACCAGGCATTGAAGCATCGGACCCATGGTTGCAATCACCGGTTACGCTAATGCATATAAACGGAGAAACAGAAAATAAGTTAAATACAATTCATTGTGTCTGTTTCAGTAAGGATGTCGTCCGAATGCCCGCTGTGCAGACTCTTCTATCTGGCTTTGAACAAGCACCTTAAGCACAAACATGCAGTGCGGAACTTGGAGGAAAGAGGCATCATTCTTAAAATGGCCAGTGGCAGAATAAATGTTCGGACCAAACCCTGTCCTATCACAGGGTGTTCGTATGCTGGGAAGAGACCGTCATGTAACTCATAACCACCCTGAGTTCTCCCGAGATGAGGCACATCAGGTCCTGGCAAGGCTGAAGCATAGTGTGGTCCTGCAGTTGCTCCATGACCTCCGAGAGACTAATCCCATCATTGGAATGGCTACATCATTGGATATAGACAATGAGGAGGAATACCCGGTGCACCCTCCACCCTTCTCCCCACATACCGAGTGTGACGAAGAGGACTGCAGGCAGGTGATGCTGGAAAATGTGGCATTGAGGGCTCAGAAGGATGCCCTCATTGAGGAGGTGAAGACCCTGCTCTCCAGGCTGAAAAAGGGGCTTAACCCCCAGGAAGCAGAGTGCCACTGCTGCTGTGCTTGAGGAAGAGGAAGAATATATACGATTTAAGGGCCTGGCAATCTCAAGTACCTCCGGCATAAACACAGTAGCCTCCGGCAGAAATACCCCTCTCAAGCCCCCGGTCAAGACTGTCATGCATTCACCAGAAGCCTCCGGGAACAATACCCCTCTCAAGACCCCGGTGAAGACTGTCATGCGGTCCCCAGAAGCCTCCGGTAGTGAGACCCCTCTCAAGACCCCGGTGAAGACTAATTGACTCAAACTCAAACCCTAACAACTTCAAACTGACTCGGCATCCGTTGCAGATTTCTTCTCTGTACCGATGCATCACCCTCTCCAGAATATCAAGCAACACCAATTTCACTGTGTCCATAAACAGAGACGTCTTGCCCCAAGGAGCAAAATCAGCAGCAGTAGTACCGCAAGATTCGGGTGTCCAAAATGGTGGTGATGATGGTAGTCCAGGAGTTTGTTCCTGGCTGCAACTCGCGGAGGGAGACTTTTTTCTCTGATCCATGGCTAGTTTTCAACGGTCGTCTTAGTGGGGTCCTTCGTTTTAGATGATTTACTGAGTTGAGGGTGGGACTTATTGCGTTGAATGGGGGGAGTCATCTGTAGGATTGAGAGTTTTTAAAAAGTTCTTTAAGCTTTGTATCTTTGTCATCATTTCCAACCAAACAGCAAGAGGTCAAATTTAAGAATAAGCAATAGTTTTGTCCTGATTTTACGGAAAAAGTCAAAAGTATAGTTTGTCAGAAAAATATAAAATATGGAAAAGTCATTGTGTACGTATGCGTATGTTGAAAATCAAAAAAAGAAACTCAATTCATTACAAATGAATCAATATTTTACCCAGTTCTAAAGTTTTGCATCCATTAAAGAAAACCCAACCCAGTCTACGTGTAATAACTACGTTGGTCCAAAACGTAGGACGTAGTATTTCTACAAAAACGCCTCTGAAATTGTAAGATCCCTACGTTTCTTTTCACCATTCATTCCAATGGCTGGCGTCTATGTCAGTCTATGTGATACTAGACTCAGACCAGTATCACGCGCTTTAGCGCCTCAATCGGATTTGGCTGTAGTGCTGCGCGCACTGAGTAAAGCTCCTTTTGAACCATTAGATCAGGTTCCCCTGAAGTTTCTGCCAGCCAAAGTAGCTCTGCTCTTGGCTCTGACATCAGCTAAAGGGTGAGTGATTGGTCTGCTCTCTCTGTGGCTCCGTCATGTCTCCAGATCCAAGGAGATGGCAGCTCAGCGGTGTTGCGCCCGAATCCGGTTTTTATGCCAAAGGTGATCACAAGCTCGTTTAGATCGAGAGTGATACCTTTGGATGGCTTCTTTCCTCCTCCTCACACATCAGAGGAGGAAGCCACATCTCATCTCCTCTGTCCCGTGCGCACGCTGGCATGCTATGTTGCACGCACGGCTTATTTACGCAAATCCCAGCGTCTGTTTGTGCATTATAGAGAGCGCTCATTAGGGCAGCCTCTATCTGCACAGCGCCTGTCACACTGGCTGTGTGAGGCTGTGTCACAGGCCTATGTTTCCTCTGGGTTGGATCCCCCGGAAAACATTAAAGCGCACAGCACCAGGAGAATATCAACTTCTACGGCGTTGCACGGAGGAATGACAGTGGAAGACATTTGCACTGCTGCATCTTGGTCTTCCCCCTGTTCTTTTATTCGTTTTTATTTGAGGGATGTCTCCCATTCCTCTCTGACACACTCAGTACTGAATAGCCTGCCAGAATGAGTAATGTCGGGGGTTTTTCAATTGCATGCCCTCTCTCCTGCCTGTCGACACTTAGAGAGCGGCCTTTTGTTCCCCTCACTTGATCGTTCTTAACAAGTGAGACTCGATCTCTACTTTTTATAAAGGACAGGTAGCCCGAGTAAGCCTACCTTCGTTCCCTGATGGAGAAAATTCATTTTTTAATGCAATATTCCCTGGGAATGTGATGCTCCATTTACGCATGGCGAAATGGACATGGGTTATTAACTGAGTAGGTGTGTTTTGTGCTTCTGGTAACGGACGGAACCAGTGGGGCGTGGACTACATCCTGCTTCGCCCTTAACCCAATAGCGATAGCCTTAGAGGGCGAAGCCTTATACGATATAGAACTGGGGTTACGTAATGTAACCCAGCTTCTATGAGTATAGGCGCAGCCCTCTAAGGTTCGGGCCCCACTGGCTCCGCGAATAGCTGAAGAAAAGCTGTTGGAGTGGATTGTAGGGCCTACTTCCTATTTATACGGAAGTGAGCCTGGAGGTGGGGCCCACGTCATAGGTGGGCGTGGAATAAGTCTGTCAGTGCTGCACACGTGCAGTGGGGATTACCCAATAGCGATAGCCTGAGAGGGCTGCGCCTATACTCATAGAAGCTGGGTTACAGTACGTAACCCCAGTTACGGTGTATGTTGGAAGCAGGACCCAAATGCAGATATAAACTGAAAAAACTCCTTTATTTCAAGGCTAGGATATAAACAAAGAACACTCACCGACGAACTAGTCATAACACAAGACGAACCGACAAAGACAGACAGAAAAACCAAAACTTAAATACACACAAGACTAATCATACAAACAAGACACAGGTGAGGCGGGAGGAGAAAACACAGGGACACCAGGTGAACACAATCGGGTAAATTAGACACACCAGGGAAACTAACGACAGGGAACCACAGACAGATTTAAACAAGACACAACGCAGACAGAAAACCAAAAACAGATCTAGACAAGACAAAACACCATAAAGACAGATCGTGACAGTTAATAAAGTAATTAAACATTAGTTCACAAGCCCTACAACTAAAGAGAACATCCTTAGTTGGGTTTGCTATCCTGGCTCCAAGATGGTGGAATGAGCTCCCCATTGACATCAGGACAGCAGAAAGCTTACACACCTTCCAGACTGAAAACTCATCTCTTTCGACTCCACTTCGAGCGATAGAATTACTAACAAAGCACTTATATACTAACAAAGGACTGGCTCCTCTAAAGCCAGTTGAGTAGCACTTGAAGTGTTTGGCTCTATGAAACCTGATGTACTTTATGATTCTGTTTTCTTCAGGGTTGTGTCTTCCTGGGCGTATGCACTTATTGTAAGTCGCTTTGGATAAAAGCGTCAGCTAAATGCAATGTCATGTAACATGAGGGGAAAATAGTCACGTGTGATTAATGCAGTCGGGGTGATTAACGCAGACATGTCATCATTTAAAACTGTTGTTCCTCTTCTCCGTAGCCTTCTGACTCTTTCCAAAGGGAACAGAAATGTCAGGAAACGAACCAAAGGCAGGATTACGGGGCTGAATGCACTGCCTGATGGTTAACAATATCCCCTCATGGACCTGGAAGATAAACAGGGAAAATACTCTCGTTATATAACCAACAATCACTTTAAACAGAGATCTCTTAAAACACGACTAATAAGTTAGACAAAAGTTCAAAGTGATGTTCACAGAGATATTTATATTCCTCAGCTTTCAAACGTCAAAAAGCGATTACCCTATGGTATTTATACATTCTTTTTGAGTAGCGTACATCCAATACCTGTTCTTTCACACAAGTGAAAAGCTAGCATCAGGCTATACAGGACCTACATCACAGTCACATGGTTTAACATCACAGCCAATGAGGAGATGAGTTTCTCCGTGATCAGCGTGACGACGTTATTATGAATTTCGCCACTCGTTAGAACCGCCTGTTTAAAGACACTCCTGGAGCTTTATATTATTTAAACATTTATTTCCTTGCTCTTTTTGTGTATAGTGAAGGTTTTATTATTTAGTGTCGTTATGGAAGTGAGTTAAAGTACTTTTTATGCTTTCATTTTGAAGGCATGTTTGGGCACTGGGTGATCAGAGCACCTGGTGTGATTGTATATATGGGAGACAGGTGGAGGTGGGAGTAGAGCACTAGTAGGGGGGGGTGTTGAGGGGGCTGCAGCACCCCCAACTCTGACTGACCTCCCGCGTCCCTGCTCGCTGCCATCAGTGTGTGAATAAGAAGTCAAACATATAAGGCTGCTGTTATTTTGCAGCTTAAAGAATGAATGAGAAAGTTGAGTTTGTGGGACAGTATCAGACCCAAACGCAGTTCTTGAGCAAAACGTTTCAATCTGTTAAACTGTCACTGGAAACAAAAAATTAAATTTTTACGGGTTTATTTTAACATCGCATGATTCCTTCAGGTATTATTGCAGATCTGCTGTAAGCTAGCTAGCTAACCTTGTCCTTTCAGATATACTGACAAAATGTCTTTATACTGTTATATATCTTTATAATATCTACACTTTTTAGTGTCCGCGTTTCAGTTTTGTTTTGAGCTTCTTGAGCGTTTCCTCAAGTTGGTGAAGATGCTCTAAATGCTGTGCATGTTTCATCAAGTTGGTGAAGATGCTCTAAACGCTGTGCATGTGTTGTCAAGTTGGTGAAGATGCTCTAAATGCTGTGCATGTGTTGTCAAGTTGGTGAAGATACTCTAAATGCTGTGCATGTGTTGTCAAGTTGGTGAAGATGCTCTAAATGCTGTGCACGTGTTGTCAAGTTGGTGAAGATGCTCTAAATGCTGTGCATGTTGTCAAGTTGGTGAAGATGCTCTAAATGCTGTGCATGTGTTGTCAAGTTGGTGAAGATGCTCTAAATGCTGTGCATGTGTTGTCAAGTTGGTGAAGATGCTCTAAATGCTGTGCATGTGTTGTCAAGTTGGTGAAGATGCTCTAAATGCTGTGCATGTGTTGTCAAGTTGGTGAATATCAAGGAATTGCACTACTTCTAACCTCTCTGTTAACCCGCTCCACACATCCGATCACTTCTTCCTTTCATTCTCTCTACCCCTTTCCAGACATAACAAAATAATCTCTTCTCAGCCTGCACCTGTCCGCCGTAACCTTCGTTCCCTCTCCCCCTCTACCTTTGCCTCATCGGTGCTCTCAGCCCTCCCTTCCTCTGATTCGTTTCAACTCCTGCCTCCAAACTCTGCTGCAGAAACTCTCCTCTCTACTCTCTCATCCTCTCTGGACTCTCTCTGTCCTCTCACATCTCGGCAGGCTCGTCAGTCCCCCCCTGCTCCCTGGCTAAATGACGCACTGCGTGCTAATAGAACCGTCCTTCGGGCAGCAGAGCGGAAATGGTGGAAATCCAGACACCGTGACGACCTCCTAACCTATCAGGCTCTCCTCTCCTCTTTCTCTGCCTCGATCTCTCAGGCAAAGAGCACTTTCTTTCAAGATAAGATCCAATCTTCCTATTCCAATCCCAAAAAACTATTTTCCATCTTCTCCACCCTCTTGGACCCTCCCAAAGCCCCTCCCCCCTCCTCACTTCTGTCAAGCGACTTTGTTAACCACTTCGAAAAAAGGTTGATGATATTCGCTCTTCTTTTTCTGACTCACCTTTACTGACCGCTGGGTCACCAGACCCTCCTTTCAACCACTCACTAACCTCCTTTTCCCCTCTCTCTCCAAGTGAGGTTCTTACCCTCATTCCCTCTGCCCGCCCTACCACCTGTCCTCTGGACCCCATCCCTTCAAACCTCCTTCAGACTATCGCTCCTGAAATTCTACCGTTTCTCACCCATTTCATCAACACTTCTCTAACTTCTGGTCACTTTCCAAACAGTCTCAAGGAGGCGAGAGTAAACCCTCTCCTAAAGAAACCCACTCTCAACCCGTCCGATGTTATAAACTACAGGCCTGTCTCTCTCCTCCCGTTCCTGTCTAAAACACTTGAACGCGCTGTCTTTAAACAACTCTCCTGTTATCTCCACCAGAACAACCTCCTGGATCCGCACCAGTCTGGGTTCAAGGCAGGTCACTCCACAGAAACGGCCCTCCTTGCTGTCACTGAGGAACTGCACACTGCTAAAGCTGCATCCCTCTCCTCTGTCATCATCATGTTGGACCTTGTCTGCTGCATTCGACACGGTGGAACCATCAGATCCTCCTGAGCACTCTCCAAGAACTTGGAGTTTCAGGCTCTGCACTCTCCCTCCTCGCCTCATACCTCAAAGACCGTACCTACAGGGTAACTTGGAGAGGGTCTGAGTCTGACCCTTGTCAATTAACTACAGGGGTCCCTCAGGGCTCTGTTCTTGGTCCCCTCCTTTTCTCTCTGTACACAAACTCGCTCGGATCGGTCATTAGCCCGCATGGTTTTTCTTACCACTGCTATGCTGACGACACCCAATTGATTCTGTCCGTTCCCCGCTCAGAGACCCAGGTCGTCGCACGCATCTCTGCTTGTCTAGCTGACATCTCTCAGTGGATGTCTGCTCATCACCTCAAGCTCAACCTTGACAAGACTGAACTGCTTTTCCTTCCGGGAAAAGATTGTCCCACTCTTGACCTGACGATCAACATCGGCACCTCTGTTGTTTCCCCGACTCTGACCGCAAGGAATCTGGGTGTGACCCTGGATAACAACCTCTCCTTCACTGCAAACATCGCTGCTACAACTCGTTGCTGCAGATATACGCTGTACAACATCAGGAAGATTCGTCCCCAGCTGACCCAGAAAGCCACCCAGGTTCTGGTCCAGGCTCTCGTCATCTCACGCCTAGACTATTGCAACTCCCTCCTGGCTGGTCTACCTGCATGTGCCATCCGACCTCTTCAGCTCATCCAGAATGCAGCGGCTCGTCTGGTCTTCAACCTTCCAAAATTTTCCCACACCACTCCGCTCCTTCGCTCCCTCCACTGGCTCCCGGTAACTGCTAGAATCCACTTCAAGACACTAGTACTTGCATACCATGCTGCGAATGGATCTGGCCCTTCCTACATCCAGGACATGGTTAAACTGTACACCCCAGCGCGTGCACTCCGCTCGGCATCAGCCAAACGACTCGCTGCACCCTCGCTGCGAGGTGGACCCAAGTTCCCATCAGCAGAAACACGTGGGTTTGCTATCCTGGCTCCAAGATGGTGGAATGAGCTCCCCATTGACATCAGGACGGCAGAAAGCCTGCACATCTTCCGGCGCAGACTGAAAACTCATCTCTTTAAATTCCACTTCGAGCGATAGAATTACTATCAAAGCACTTATATACTAACATAGGACTGGCTTATCTATAGCCAGCTGACAAAGCACTTATATACTAACATAGGACTGGCCTATCTATAGCCAGCTGAGTAGCACTTGAAATGTGTGGCTCTATGATACCTGTTGTACTTATATGATTCTGTTTTTCTTCTGGGCTGTGTCTTCCTGGTCGTATGTACTTATTGTAAGTCGCTTTGGACAAAGCGTCTGCTAAATGCAATGTAATGTAATGTAATGAATATGCTCTAAATGCTGTGCATGTGTTGTCAAGTTGGTGAAGATGCTCTAAATGCTGTGCATGTGTTGTCAAGTTGGTGAAGATGCTCTAAATGCTGTGCATGTGTTGTCAAGTTGGTGAGATGCTCTAAATGCTGTGCATGTGTTGTCAAGCTTGGTGAAGATGCTCTAAATGCTGTGCATGTGTTTGTCAAGTTGGTGAATATGCTCTAAATGCTGTGCATGTGTTGTCAAGTTGGTGAAGATGCTCTAAATGCTGTGCATGTGTTGTCAAGTTGGTGAAGATGCTCTAAATGCTGTGCATGTGTTGTCAAGTTGGTGAAGATGTTTCTTCATGTGTTTTGGCAAATCTGTGTTTTTATATTTCATTGTATTTGAAGCTTCAGCGCCTTTCTCGATGTTAGACATGGGAGGCACAGATTTCATCAAGTGATACATATATTACCAATGATTTGATTGCATGGACGATAGTTTGGATATATTTGGAGGATATGAGTTCAATACTCACATTTCTTCTGGATCTTGGCTGTGATCGTCTCTCCTGCTCTGATCCTGCAGGGATGAACACAACCCAACAGGTTTAGATCCAGTTCAAATAAGTGTTTGTTCTTTGAGTCAGCTTCAGAGTCCTGATCTCATGCTTTACATCCCATCATATCCTCTCTGCAAACACTACGACTGCCTGCCACAGCTCTCAGAGGCATCACAGAGTTAACTAGGCATTAGTCCAGGGACAAAACAACTTCATAGGAAAAACAGACAGACCTTTTTAACTGTAGGATTTGTCTGTTAACAAGTTGCAGCTGACTGAAATGTGGCTTTGCATTGTCAGCTTGCATTCTATTGTTCTTGGGAGATTGCAAGAAAAGAACCATGAGATGAACAAAAGGAGAAACTGCAGATAACTGGTAACATCACTGATGTGTTGTGCTAAGCTAAGCTACGCCTGGAAGGTGGAACTGGAGAGATTCCCCAGTGAGAGGAACACATCCACCTCCCTGTGTTCAATACAATCCTGCTGAACCAGCAGAGACTGAGTCGAACCCCTCACTGACCTGAGAGTCTCCAGTCTGCAGTCTGGACTCTCCAGAAGATCTCTCAGCTTCTCTCCTGAATCCTTCAGATCGTTGAAACTCAGGTCCAGATGTCTCAGATGGATGTTGGACTTCAGAGCTGAGGCCAGAGCAGAACAGCTGATCTCTGACAAGCTGCAGCTCCACAGTCTGAATAAAGAACACATGATGTAAGTTTAGAAAACAATGTTCCTGATTGAAATAATGAAAGGTTAAATAATCTGATTATAGGCTGGAGAAGTAGAGAATGTAGACGTTTTATAAAGTGGACACTCCCACAGGTTAAAAACAGTAAGATCCAAAAAGTGAAAAGAGCTCTCATTAATATTAAAGACAGCGTTCTTCACCTTCAATAAAAGGTGGTGACTTCACATCATAAACTCTGCTCCTTCTCCACTAACTCGTGATGTGCAGCCAGACAAATCACAAACCCAAGAAACTGATTTCAAACTCAAGATCACAGAGTTTACAAAGAAGTCAGGATGAATTTAGAAGAAATGTGATCAAAATAAATAGAGAATATTTATCTCAGGAACAGTGGAGACATAGATCACAACATCTTCAGTGTAAACTATTCAGTCAGTTTGAGCATCATCTAGCTTAAGACATTTTTTAAAGAAAAAGCAAAACCTTAAATTATTGGTTAGTGTTTAATAATTTTGATATAAATGTGTATTAACTGTATTAATCTGTTTATTATATCATTTATAAAAGAAACCGGATGGAGAATACAAGATGAATTGCAGGTGTTTAAAGGATCAGAGTGAATTATGCAGAGTAGGATTTGTCTGTTAACAAGTTGCACCTGACTGAAATGTGGCTTTGCATTGTCAGCTTGCATTCTATTGTTCTTGGGAGAACGCAAGAAAAGAACCATGAGATGAACAAAAGGAGAACTGCAGGTAAATGGTAACATCACTGATGTGTTGTGCTAAGCTAGGCTACGCCTGGAAGGTGGAACTGGAGAGATTCCCCAGTGAGAGGAACACATCCACCTCCCTGTGTTCAATACAATCCTGCTGAACCAGCAGAGACTGAGTCGACCCCTCACTGACCTGAGAGTCTCCAGTCTGCAGTCTGGACTCTCCAGAAGATCTCTCAGCTTCTCTCCTGAATCCTTCAGATCATTCCAACTCAGGTCCAGAACTCTCAGATGGATGTTGGACTTCAGAGCTGAGGCCAGAGCAGAACAGCTGATCTCTGACAAACTGCAGCTCCTCAGTCTGAATAAAGAACACATGATGTAAGTTTAGAAAACAAATTAAATAATCTGATTATAGCTGGAGAAGTAGAGAATGTAGACGTTTATAAAGTGGACACTCCCACAGGTTAAAAACAGTAAGATCCAAAAAGTGAAAAGAGCTCTCTCTTAAGCCCCACAGACCCGGTTACGTCATTTGCAGGAAACAACGTCTAAGGAACCTTCATATTTAATAAACTATGAATGTTTATATCCATATAATGGAAAAAAACTAATTTAACTGATCTTTTTCATATATATATTTTTTTTAAACTCAAAAATGCTAACACTGACCCTCTGAATTAGCCCCAAGCGAAAATGCTAACCTATACTGCACCGAACACATCACTGCCTAGCAAGCCTTATGACTTATGCCTAAGCTGCACATCAACACGATTGTTTTATGATCGTAAGGAGACACCGAATCTATTGGTACCCACCCACCTCAACACTCAAAGATTACAATTCGCGGAGAAATCACAAAACGTACATCAAACAGTTGGCGCTAGGTAGCCCAAAAAATGCGAACATAGTTTACCTTGGTCTTTGTCTGGTCTAAACTGATCTTCAATGGCATAAAACGATAAAACGATGGTGTAGTTAATCCAATAGGTTAATCCAATGTGTCTGTGTCCCCTTTGAAATGTTTCTGATAATCCATAGCAATAAACTGCTTTTTCCGTTTCCAGATATCAGAGCATGGTGATAGTCCTACGCTCTGCAGTAAGATTACATCCGCTGAGCACCCCAGCAGTTTTTTAACATGAGAGTCTATGGGGACGATTTCCCTTGGATTCTATTGACTCTAACGGTCAGAAAGAGATGTCACATGTCAACATCGAGCAAGGGGGGGCGAGAGATATGGAAAATCCACCAAATGGCCCCAGAAGAGGGTTTTTTTGCTAAACCTCTATAAAAAGGTCAAAGGTCACTTGTTTTGCATCAATCTTGATACAGGGTACTTAGTATATGTTGTACTTTGGATTCCTAAAGCTTTCAGTCTACGATCCCATCATCCAAGGTTAGTTTTCACTATAAGTACAACATATTTTTTGGATGGACACAATCATTTACAGTTTTTTTACCATGTTCAATCTGAATTTTCTTTAAAAATAGAAACATCTATATTGATTCTGACTCTTCTGCATCCAGCTCACAGGTTCATCATTACTTTGAGAACAAAGATTATTAATTTAACCCTTTTAGAAGATATGGTCATTTGTTCTGGGAATGTAATTTTCAAGCCTGAAACCTGAAAAACAGGCTTGGTGCCTATTAAAGACAACGTTCTTCACAACAGTCAACACAACTCTCACATATTCATCTCAGCACAGAAGTTAGAGATGGAGAACTGACCTGAGAGTCTCCAGTCTGCAGTCTGGACTCTCCAGAAGATCTCTCAGCAGCTCCACTCCTGAATCCTGCAGAGCGTTCTCACTCAGGTCCAGCTCTCTCAGATGGATGTTGGACTTCAGAGCTGAGATCAGAGCAGAACAGCTGATCTCTGACAAGCTGCAGTCTATCAGTCTGAATAAAGAAAACAATGTTCCTGATTGAAATAATGAAAGGTTAAATAATCTGATTATAGCTGGAGAAGTAGAGAATGTAGACGTTTATAAAGTGGACACTCCCACAGGTTTAAAAACAGTAAGATCCAAAAAGTGAAAAAGAGCTCTCATTAATATTAAAGACAGCGTTCTTCACCTTCAATAAAAAGTGGAGACTTCACATCATAAACTCTTGCTCCTTCTCCACTAGCTCGTGATGTGCAGCCAGACAAATCACAACCCACAGAAACTGATTCAACTCAAGATCACAGAGTTTACAAAGAAGTCAGGATGAATTTAGAAGAAGTGTGATCAAAATAAATAGAGAATATTTATTTCAGGAACAGTGGAGACATAGATCACAGCATCTTCAGTGTAAACTATTCAGTCAGTCTGAGCATCATGTAGTTGTGGTGGTTGTATTCTCCAGCCTTCCCCTGTCTGTGTGGGCGTGGTGGCTGTCACTCCTGGCTCCCGGCTCAACCTCCACCTGCTGCAATCAGTTGGGCACCCTCCTCTGCTACACACCTGATTTCCATCAGCCATTTACTAATGGCATATCAGCCGAGGCTCCACAACTTGTCAGCGCCAGATCATTGTTTAAACCCCAGTGGTAAAACTCTCAGCCTTCTTAGCATTATTTAGCTATTTCCTCTATACCTGAATGTTCTTCTTACCTGTTCTTCTTGTGCTCCAGGATCGCTCTCCAGCCGGATTATTCTCCACGCTCCTCCACCTCAACAGCCGCTATCAACCGGATTATTCTCCACGCTCCTCCACCTCAACAGCCGCCACCAGCCGGATTATTCTCCACGCTCCTCCACCTCAAAATAAACCTTTTTAACACTCTTCCGTGTCCTGCGTTTGGATCCTCTCAGATAACCGTAACAGAACGATCTGGCCAGTATGGACCCAGCGGACACCGGCTACCAGCCCAAGACTGCGGACGAACTCTGCCAAGCCCTGGCCAATCAAGGCGCTCTCGTGGGGCATCACGATACAGTTCTCCGTGAGGCAGTGGAGACTCTCCGGAACCTCTCCGCTAATGTGCAAAGGATCGGCACGCAGGTAGATTTGCTCACCTCACAGTCTTCTCCCCCGCAGCCCGCTGCACAGCCGACAGCCCCTCCTCCCCTCCTGCCGCACCCCTCCATCAGCTACGAGAGGCTGTCATTCCCACACCGGAGCGATACGCTGGAGATTTGGGTATTTGTAGAGCCTTTTTGTTCCAGTGTACGTTAGTTTTTGAGCAGCAGCCTAGTACTTATCACACAGATGGGGCTAGGGCCATCAAGATTGATAATCGCCTCAGAGAGAGACGTAGGGATAGGAAGAGCCGTCACTCCAATCCCAGCGACTCCTCACTTGATCCCCAAATTGGCACTGCCACTACCCCAATCTCCAGATCTTTCCCGACTCCTTACTCGGTCTCATCCCCTGGAGATGAGCCCATGCAAGTGGGAAGGGCCCGCCTCTCACCATCTGAGCGTGCTAGAAGGATCCAGGCTGGGGAATGTGTTTATTGCAGCCAACCAGTCATCTCGTTTCCTCCTGTCCTAATCTGCCAAAAGGTCAGGCTCGTCAGTAGCTGTGGGGATTCTGGCAAGCCCTTCTCTCTCTCTCAACCCCCGACCCAGAACACAACTAGAAGCCGTGCTTTGCTGCGACCAACAGTCCCTACCCCTGCTCGCCTTAGTGGACTCGGGGGCGGATGAGAACTTTTTGGACATTGACATTGCAGCTCAGGCAGGAATTTCCTACGAAGTGTTAGAGTCACCTCTTAGTGCTAATGCTCTAAATGGAAAATTCCTGGCCCAAGTCACTCACCGCACCAAGCCAGTAAACCTCATTCTGTCTGGAAACCATCGTGAGTTTATTCAGTTTCACCTAATTTCCTCACCTCATGCCCCCATAGTGTTGGGCCATCCCTGGTTAAGAACACACAACCCCTAGATTGATTGGGTAACTGGCAAAATCATTAGTTGGAGTTTTTTTTGCTTATCCTCATGCCTGCAGTCTGCTCTATCGCCAGCAGAGGCCGCCTCTCCACCACCCAAGATCGAGCCGCCTGACCTGTCACCTGTCCCCACTGAATATCATAACCTAGGAGAGGTGTTCAGTAAACAGCGAGCTCTTTCTCTTCCTCCTCATCGACCCTACGACTGTCCCATTGACCTCCTTCCTGGGGCCCCTCTGCCTTCCTCACGTCTGTTCAACCTGTCTCGCCCTGAGAGAAAATCCATGGAGAGTTACATCCATGACTCCCTGGCTGCCGGTGTCATTCGGCCATCCTCCTCCCCGGTCTGTGCTGGTTTTTTTCTTCGTCTCCAAGAAGGACCGCTCACTGCGGCCCTGCATTGATTACAGGGGTCTCAATGCCATCACTGTAAAGAACAAATATCCACTACCCCCTCATTAACTCCGCCTTTGAACCCCCTCCAGGAAGCCACCATTTTTTTCCAAACTGGACCTCCGCAATGCCTACCACCTCATCAGAATCCGAGAAGGGGACGAGTGGAAGACGGCTTTTAACACACCACTCGGTCACTTCGAGTATCTGGTGATGCCTTTTGGACTGACGAATGCCCCAGCAGTCCTTCAGTCGATGGTGAACGATGTGCTCCGTGACCTCCTCAACCGGTCAGTCCTTGTCTACTTGGATGACATCCTCATATTCTCTCGTAACAAGGAGGAGCATATTATCCATGTCAGGCAGGTGCTGCAGAGACTCCTGGAAAACAGACTCTTTGTTGAAGGCGGAGAAATGCGAATTCCATGTCAAACACAGTCTCATTCCTGGGCTACATCATTGAGGAAGGAAAGCTTAGGACCGACCCTGAGAAGATCCAAGCGGTGGCGGGGTGACCCAAACCAACCTCAGTTAAACAGCTTCAACAGTTTCTTGGTTTCGCCAAATTCTATCGGCGCTTCATCAGGGACTACAGCAGAGTGGCGGGTCCTTTAACCAGACTCACTTCCCCTACCACTGTTTTTTCCTGGACCCCAGAGTGCGATGCAGCCTTTTCAGAGCTAAAGAGACTCTTCACTACTGCCCCTGTGCTCATCCACCCTGATTCCTCTCGCCAGTTCATTGTGGAGGTCGATGCCTCCAACACCGGGGTAGGGGCAGTTCTTTCCCAGCGCTCGGAACGAGACCAAAATTGCATCCTTGTGCATTTTTCTCTCGCCGCCTCACCCCAGCTGAGAAGAACTATGACGTGGGTAACAGAGAGCTGCTGGCTGTCAAACTTGCCCTAGAGGAGTGGAGGCACTGGCTGAAGGGAGCTGAACTCCCTTTTATTGTATGGACAGACCACAAGAACCTGTCGTATATCCAATCTGCCAAGCGCCTTAACTCCCGTCAGGCTCGATGGGCCCTGTATTTCGGCCGCTTCTCATTCACCCTCACCTACCGTTCAGGGTCACGGAACCTCAAGCCTGACGCTCTCTCTCGCCAGTTCGCTTCCGAAGGACCAGCTGCCAGTCCAGACACTATCCTGCCTGCCTCCTGCGTGGTGGCGGCTGTTACCTGGGAGATTGAGTCATTGGTCAGGGAGGCTCAGCGGGCGCAGCCTAACCCAGGTAACTGCCCAGCTAATAGTCTTTTTGTGCCTTCCCCTGTTCGCTCCAAGGTCCTCCCGTCTCTCATGTCATCCTGGTGTCCATCGCACACTGTTTATTCTCAGACAACGGTTCTGGTGGCCTTCCATGGCTCAAGACACCAGGGCCTTTGTTGCTGCCTGTACAGTATGTGCCCGCGCCAAGTCCTCCCACCAGTCTCCCTCTGGCCTGCTTCGCCCGCTGCCGGTACCTAGTCGCCCTTGGTCGCATGTGGCATTGGATTTTGTTACTGGACTTCCACTTTCACAAGGAAATACCATCATCCTAACTATTGTGGACAGATTTTCAAAGATGGTACACTGTGTTGCTCTTTCCAAGCTTCCCACTGCTCGAGAGACTGCAGATCTTCTGGTCAACCATGTAGTTCGACTTCATGGGATCCCCACCGACATCGTCTCTGACCGGGATCCCCAGTTCATTTCCCACGTTTGGAAGGCTCAACAGCCGCTATCAACCGGATTATTCTCCACGCTTCTCTGCCTCAAAATAAACCTTTTCAACACTCTGCCGTGTCCTGCGTTTGGGTCCTCTCAGATGACCGTAACAGTAGCTTAAGACATTTTTTAAAGAAATAGCAAAACCTTAAATTATTGGTTAGTGTTTAATAATTTTGATAGAAATGTGTATTAACTGTATTAATCTGTTTATTATATCATTTATAAAAGAAACTGGATGGAGAATATAAGATGAATTGCAGGTGTTTAAAGGATCAGAGTGAATTATGCAGAGTAGGATGTGTCTGTTAATGAGTTGCAGCTGACTGAAATGTGGCTTTGCATTGTCAGCTTGCATTCTATTGTTCTTGGGAGAACGCAAGAAAAGAACCATGAGATGAACAAAAGGAGAAACTGCAGGTAAATGGTAACATCACTGATGTGTTGTGCTAAGCTAGGCTACGCCTGGAAGGTGGAACTGGAGAGATTCCCCAGTGAGAGGAACACATCCACCTCCCTGTGTTCAATACAATCCTGCTGAACCAGCAGAGACTGAGTCGACCCCTCACTGACCTGAGAGTCTCCAGTCTGCAGTCTGGACTCTCCAGAAGATCTCTCAGCTTCTCTCCTGAATCCTTCAGATCGTTGAGACTCAGGTCCAGAACTCTCAGATGGATGTTGGACTTCAGAGCTGAGGCCAGAGCAGAACAGCTGATCTCTGACAAACTGCACCACCTCAGTCTGTATAAAGAACACATGATGTAAGTTTAGAAAACAATGTTCCTGATTGAAATAATGAAAGGTTAAATAATCTGATTATAGCTGGAGAAGTAGAGAATGTAGACGTTTATAAAGTGGACACTCTCGACAGGTTAAAAACAGTAAGATCCAAAAAGTGAAAAGAGCTCTCATTAATATTAAAGACAACGTTCTTCACCTTCAATAAAAAGTGGAGACTTCACATCATAAACTCTGCTCCTTCTCCACTAACTCGTGATGTGCAGCCAGACAAATCACAACCCACAGAAACTGATTCGACTCAAGATCACAGAGTTTACAAAGAAGCAGCACCAGAGTCTGAATACAGAACACATCATGTAAGTTCAGAGAACAATGGTCCTGCTTGAGATAGTTCAAAGTCTCATCTTTTCAGACCTGGAGAGGGTTCAGAGGCCGAGGTCAACAATGATGTAGATACCTTTAGAAATGTAATAGTAGATAACTATAAATGCGTTGATAATGCATCAGAAGAACCTCCTCCATCTCCCTCACAGCGAATCAGTCCTGGAGCATCTCCACTGACTCCTGGAGCACAGTGTGAGTCTGTGGAAGCTCACACTGTCCCCTCACACATCTGTATTTTCTCTGCTTTCTATTATTCTTGTCAAATATTTAGAAAGAAATGTGAACTTATTAAAATATCTTTGTGCTCAGGCAAATTATGGAACTATAAATATAACAATTATAAATACAGAACAAAACCACATGAACTACAGCCAGTGATCTGACCTCAGAGTCTTCAGTCTACAGTTCGGACTCTTTAGTCCAGAACTCAGCAGCTCCACCTCTGAATCCTGCAGGTCTACTCCCAGCTCCAGCTCTCTCAGATTGGAGGGGTCAGACTTCAGAGCTGAGGCCACGACTTCCCAGTCTAAGAATCCACTGTCAGGAATTCTGTTAGAAAATATATTACAGAATTAGTTTATATAAAAAAGGGGAAACAACATATTTACTTTTGAATATCATGATCTGATGACCACTGGATGTTAGTCTATTTCATATGTGGTGATCTGATCCCATGTCTGTCACCTCTTTGCTAGCTACCCTAGAAGACTAGAGTTAACATAAATCAGATATTGCTCTGTGTCTAATTTAACGATAAAGAAACTGCAATCCTTTCATAATAACTTTACTGCATTCAATGACATATGTAAAGTTATTCTGTATGTTCTGATCACATGTTGCTGTACCATTTGATACACTAATCTATAAAGTGAATTACATCTGGACTCACACAGCCTTCCTGCAGTTCCTCACAGCTGGAATCAGTCGTCCCTCCTCTGATGTTTTGGACTTCTCCAGGTCCAACTCATCCAGAACCTCCTCTGACATCTCCAGCCTGTAGGCCGGAGCAGAACAGCGTTTCACAGAGAGTCTCTTCTCTGATCTGTTCTCTGACTTCAGGAACTCTGTGATCTCCTGATGGACTGAGTGGTCCTTCATCTCTGTCAGACAGTGGAGGGATGTTGATGCTCCTTTCATCAGAGTCTTCACCCACTTCTCATCTCCTTCAGGTGGCTGATGGCTCTCTGGATGGTTTCTGGTCTGTTGTCTGTGCGACCCAGCAGGCCTCCTAACAGTCTCTGGTTGGACTCCAGAGAGAGGCCGTGGAGAAAGCGGACAAACAGGTCCAGGTGGCCATTTCTACTTCTGAGGGATTTCTCCATGGCTCTCTTTAGGAAGACATCCAGTGATGGGTACTCCTGATCCCTGCTATCACTGTTGTCATCGTCCCGGTCTCCCTGCAGGAAGTCCTTCAGTACCGCTGTGTCTCTGTTGGTGTAACAGTGCAACACGTAGACTGCAGCCAGGAACTCCTGAACGCTCAGATGAACAAAGCAGTAGACTGTTTTCTGGAAGATCACACTCTCTCTTTTGAAGATCTGTGTACAAACTCCTGAGTGCACCAAGGCCTCGGTGACATCAAGACCACAGCGCTGCAGGTCTTCTTGGTAGAACATGATGTCTCCTTTCTCCAGATGTTCAAACGCCAGCCTCCCCAGCTTCAGAAGAAGCTCCCTGTCAGCCTCCGTCAGCTGCTGTGGACTCGTCTCATGTCCTTCTTCATACTTCTGCTTCTTCCTCTTGGTCTGGACCAGCAGGAAGTGTGAGTACATGTCAGTGAGGGTCTGGGGCAGCTCTCCTCTCTGGTCTGTAGTCAACATGTGGTCCAGAACTGCAGCAGTGATCCAGCAGAAGACTGGGATCAGACACATGATGTGGAGGCTCCTGGAGCTCTTGATGTGAGAGATGATTCTGCTGGACAGGTCTTCATCACTCCATCTCCTCCTGAAGTACTCCTCCTTCTGGGCGTCAGTGAAGCCTCGTACTTCTGTCACCCTGTCCACACACTCAGGAGGGATCTGATTGGCCGCTGCAGGTCTGGAAGTTATCCAGACGAGAGCCGAGGGAAGCAGCTTCCCCCTGATGAGGTTTGTCAGCAGCACGTTGACTGAGGACGGCTGTGAGACATCAGACACAACCTCACTGTTTCTGAAGTCCAGAGAAAGTCTGCTTTCATCCAGGCCGTCAAAGATGAGCAGCACTTTGCAGACAGCCAGCTGCTCTGCTGTGACCTTCTGTAAGGTTGGATGGAAAACATGGAGCAGCCTGAGAAGACTGTACTGCTCACCTTTGATCAGGTTCAGCTCCCTGAAGGAGAGCGGGATCACCAGACTGACATCTTGGTTTCCCAAACCCTCGGCCCAGTCCAGAGTGAACTTCTGCACTGAGAAGGTTTTTCCAACTCCAGCGACTCCGTTGGTCAGGACCGCTCTGATGGGAGTCTGCTGGTCAGGTAAGGCTTTAAAGATGTCCTGGCACTTGATGGGAGTGTAATGGAGGGGCTTCTTCTTGGAAGCGGTCTCCAGCTGCCTCACCTCATGCTGGGTATTCACCTCTTCACTCTGGCCGTGTGTGATGTAGAGCTCAGTGAAGATGCTGTTGAGGAGGGTTTCACTTTGATCAGTTCCTTCAGTCACACGTTCACATCTCCTCCTCAGACTGAGCCTATGTTCATCTAGAACCTCCTGCAGACCACGTTCTGCTGGAAGAGAAGGAAACGTGAGCATAAAAAAATGTTTTAAATGAACTTATATTATGTACAACACAACAGGAGGAATCCTGTTTTCAGGCCTGAAGACAGCAGGAGACAGCAGTGTTTCCCACAGAATTATACTTGTGGTGGTAGCCGTGCACGATGGGCAGGGGGGGGGCAGGTGCTAATGGAGCACGCTCATGAACTGTTAGTTTGCTGGAGCGTCGCAGCGGGGTTACTGCAGAGCGCATAATTGCGCCGCAGTTGCGCTCTTCTCTTTAACATCTACATGCTACCACTGGCTCAGATAATGAAGAACAACAACATAAGTTACCATAGCTATGCAGATGACACACACATTTACATAACCATTTCACCAGGAGACTATGCTCCAATTCAAACACTGAGTAAGTGCATTGAACAAATCAATGACTGGATGTGTCAAAACTTTCTCCAATTAAACAAAGATAAAACTGAGGTAATGGTTTTTGGAGCCAAGGCAGAACGTATAAAAGTTAGCGCTGAGCTTCAGTCTGCAATGTTCAAAACAACAGATAAAGCCAGAGATCTAGGTGTAGTCATGGACTCTGACCTGAGTTTCAACAGTCACATTAAAACAGTTACTAAATCAGCCTACTATCACCTAAAGAACATATCTAGGATTAAAAGACTAATGTCACAGCAGGATTTGGAAATACTTTTAGAATGTCTACATACCAAGGAGAGGAAAGGAATACTTTGAAATGGAATGTAGAATGCTTTGAAATGGAATGTAGAATACTTTGAAATGGAATGTAGAATACTTTGAAACGGAATGTAGAATACTTTGAAATGGAATGTAGAATACTTTGAAATGGAATGTAGAATACTTTGAAATGGAATGTAGAATACTGGAATGGAGAATACTTTGGAAACGGAATGTAGAATGCTTTGAAATGGAATGTAGAATACTTTGAAATGGAATGTAGAATACTTTGAAACGGAATGTAGAATACTTTGAAATGGAATGTAGAATACTTTGAAATGGAATGTAGAATACCTTGAAATGGAATGTAGAATACTTTGAAATGGAATGTAGAATGCTTTGAAATGGAATGTAGAATACTTTGAAATGGAATGTAGAATACTTTGAAACGGAATGTAGAATACTTTGAAACGGAATGTAGAATACTTTGAAATGGAATGTAGAATACCTTGAAATGGAATGTAGAATACTTTGAAATGGAATGTAGAATACTTTGAAACGGAATGTAGAATACTTTGAAACGGAATGTAGAATACTTTGAAATGGAATGTAGAATGTGTCGGCAGACCAAAGCACATTGCGGAATGTTCAGCTCTGAGGTCATACTGAACCTGAGGTCATATCACAGTGGCTGCAAGGGTATGCTCTCTGGTTAAATAGCTACACAACTCGTTTGTGCAGGACGATAACAAGCCAGGTTTTATCCCAGCCACATCGAGTTCACATTATCAGTAAGAAGCAGCCATTTCTTCACGATAATAAGATGGACAGAGAAAGATCAGTTTTCAACATGACGTACAACGACTCTCCATGGTACCGAAAGACTTGTCCCTCTGAGGACAGTTCGGTTGAGGAGGAGATCGAGGAGGAGATCGAGGAGGAGATCGAGGAGGAAACATTGGAGGAGGGGCAGGAAACAGGAGTGCAGGACTTTGCAAACAAGGTGGGAGGAGGAAGTTGAGGAGGATCAAGAGTGTGTATACTCGGTGGATGAAGACTTCGAAGATACATTGGACCTTCATGATGAGGAAGAGTCCGAAATGAAAGAAATGTCTGACCTAGATGAGACAGAGTCAGAAATGGAAGAGATTCGTGAGTTTGTTGAGGAGGTGGAGGAAGATGTTAAGGAGCAGACCTCCAATAACAGAGAAAACTACAGAGACAATTCCTTTGATGAGGTAAGAATTCAATTCAGTGGCACACATGTGAACAATTACACTCATGAAAACTGTAAGAAAGCTTTAGTTTCTTCAAAAAATAAATATCAAAATAGTAAATCATCTTTAATGCAATTGATCACAGCATACTTTTTCACTCCTATTGATGCAGAGCTAACTCCACTTCTGTTTTCTTAATAAAAAACACTGCACATAGACAACACAATAATAATTGTTTTATGTTTCACAGACAGAGGATTCTGAGAGATCTGCGAGATCTGAGAGATATGACAAATCATCTGGTCTTCAGGAAGCCCTGGACGAGGAGAGAAAAGCCAAAGCTGCTCTTGAAGAGGCCTTGATGAAGGAGACAACATCTACAGCTCAGCACAAAGCAGCCCTGATGCATGAGCAGAAAGAAAACGACACTCTTGCAAAGGCTCTGAAGTATGAGCAACATGAAAATAATTCCCTTTGTGACAGAATAAAGATCTTAAACGCTGCTCTGAAACAGTCACAGAAAGAGCCGCAGCGTGACAAAGCAAAGCTGAAAAACAGAATCACTATAATGACTTCTGAGCTTGAAGAACACAAGAAGGTGATTGAGAAGCTCCAGATAGCTCAGCATGCATCCTCCAGCCAGCACCAGAGAGAGGTCTCAGAGCTGCTTGTGTTGAATACTGCCTCAGTTGCAGCGATGAAGGACCGCCTCACTGAGCGGCAGGAGGAAAGTCTGAAAAAAGACAAAGATATTGAATCCCTGCGGTCAAATGTTCTGAATCTCCAAAGCGACATTGTAGCCAAGGTCAGCATTGTTACCTCACTACAGGAGAGAGTGAGTAAGTGTGCCTCAGACCTCAGAGCGGAGGAAACTAAAAGCAGCTCACTGCAGAGGGACTACGAGGCTGCTGTCTCTCAGCAGAAGAAGGAAGCAGAAGAACTGGCCCGTCTGACTCAGGGGAACCAACACCTCGCCTCTGAGAACAAGAGACTGCAAAGTGAACTGGAGGCTGCTCTCAATAAACAGCACATTGAAGAGAAGAAGCTTCAGGGCGACAGAGGAGCTTGCAGCAGACTGGAGGAGGCCATTAAGAAGGAGGGGGCGCGTTTCTCCAGAGCCTCAAAGAAGATCCAGAGCCAAGAGAAAGAGCTGTCTGAGAAGACCCTGGCTTTAGAGGGACTGCAGAGGGACTACGAGGCTGCTGTCTCTCAGCAGAAGAAGGAAGCAGAAGAACTGGCCCGTCTGACTCAGGGGAACCAACACCTCGCCTCTGAGAACAAGAGACTGCAAAGTGAACTGGCTGCTCTCAATAAACAGCACGTTGAAGAGAAGAAGCTTCAGGGTGACAGAGGAGCTTGCAGCAGACTGGAAGAGGCCATTAAGAAGGAGGGGGCGCGTTTCTCCAGAGCCTCAAAGAAGATCCAGAGCCAAGAGAAAGAGCTGTCTGAGATGACCCTGGCTTTGGAAAAGAGCCTGACAGCCGAGAAACTCCTGAAGTCGTCTCTCAAAAGTGAGAAGAAGCGATTTGAGAAGGTGGGTGGAAAGCAGGCGTCAGCTGGACATCTTTCAACCCTCACTCAACTGAGAGAAGCATCTGCGTCCGACGTGCAGACATTAAGGATGGAAAACGCTGACATCAGGGCTAAGTTCCTTGTCCTGGAGAGAGAATATGACAGAGAAAGGTTTGAACTCCGCTCTCTCTCTGCGGGCCATGAAGAGATGCTGTCAAGGAAAAATTATAGCATTTCTGACAATCAGTTTACCATCAGTAATCTGCAGTGCCTTGTAAATGAGTTCAAAGCAGAGGAGTCAAAGATCAAGATGAGACAGGCCGATCTCGAAGAAGCCCTTAAACAGGAGAAGACAAGAAACTCTGAGCTGCACCTTACTGTTGATCAGATCTCATCCGGTTTGGAAACAGAAAGGACCAGGTGTGAGAAGCACCGCGTCGAGCTTCAAGAAGCTTTGAAGAAGCAGATCACAACTCTGGAGGAAAACAACAGATTGACCTTGTCTCTGCAGAAGGCTCAGGAAACCTTCCCCAGGCTTCAGGAAAGACAACGTGCAGAGACAAACTACGACTTGGGAAACATCAGTGACTCCGAGTTCAGGCTCAGGGAGCAGAGATATTCCCTGGATGAGAGCAATAAGGCGCTTCACCACCTGCAGTGGGAGTACACCAATCTAGGGAGGAGGCACTGTGACATCAACGCTGAGTATCGTGAGCTGCTCAAGAGTCACACTGCCCTCCAAGTCAGACATGAGAGGCTCAGCTATGCTCAAGGAAGCCCACGCCCAGACTTCAGTCCATATCTCTTCCAGTCACATTGTACAGCACACTAGAAAGTTATCGTCCAAGGACGTTTTTAGTGTGCGACTGGCAGAGACGCAAATATGTTTTTATTGTTAGAATTTTGATTATGTATTTGTTTTAAATGTATTATCTGTTTAATTTTCACACATCTGTTGCACGTCTGTCCGCTATTGCTTTCCCCAAGGTCGTCTCTCAAAAGTGAGAAGAAGCGATCACATCTTGTCCGTTGATTAGCTTTAGTGGTAATATTACTAAAGCCACATTATTGTTATGTTTTATTTTCATGTTTGTCCATTTTCTTTAATCAATAAATGTTGAGTCATCAACCATTTCAATTTCAAGAATTTAAGACTAAGAAGACATTTTAATACACATATTGGTTGTGTTCAGCCTTCATTGAGCAAATCTCTACATCTACATTTCTCCACTACATTTATTTGAACACACGGTTACTAGTTACTTAGCACATGTTAAATACCTGATATGCTGATATGGTATATTGCAGTACTGCACCAGTAATCTACACAGTATTTGTAGTATCTACATTTGGTCCACGTTGTCAAACTGCAATGCTTGAATGCTCTTACATTTATAAAAACAGGATAATACAATTACCATAATATACTACTGTGAAATATCCATTCTGCATAAAGAGTACTTTTACTCTTGATACTTGGGACTGTCTAATGTATAACTGCTTAGCGAGGTTAACTACATCTTTCTGAGCTGGCCCGTTGACCAGGAAGCTACCATCTGTGAACAAATGGAAGATCCTGTGACGTACTAACAACTCAACCTGTGTAACTGACACATATCGTAATTTGTATCACTCAAAGAAAGATTGTAAAGTGAAGGACTAGTTCAGTAATCCACTGCCATGAAGAAAATACTCAACTGCCTGTTTTTAGATGAAAGAAATGTGTATCTTTACCTCAGAACATCTGAACTGTAAGATCTGACAACAGTCTGATTAACCGACGCAATCAATACATAAACGATTAGTGCTAAAATATCATCAACCAATATAAATCTACTGGAAATGTCATCCAGCCTAAAAGGAGATTAGGTGCACTATGTATTCAGTTCATAAGCACATTAGCCAAAGTACACAACACACTGCTATTATCTTGACAGCATAATGAGAATATTAGCCGCTTTATAACTAGTGATAACAGACCGTACAGTATCTGTAATCTCCCGTCATAAACCATAGTAGAGGTGGGATACCTCCTCTTCTAGATCAACTATACTTATTATATCAATATCCGCACAAGCTTCATCAGAGTATGGTGTTTTAACTCTACGTCAGTGTTCTGTTCTTACGTTGGTGTGTTGTGCAGGATTAAGACGTCCTTTTGTTGGCTTGCAGAACTTGACACATATTCATGTATGTCCTAATTTGATGTTGTGCCATTTTGTTTTAATCTGAATATTGAACACATTGAAGGAACCATTTGGCTTGCCTATTCAGCATGTAGGAAAACATTCTGTCGTCATGGTAACGGCAGATATCTGCACCGTGTATGATGTAACTGTAATCCATGTTTTCATTGTTGGCTTGGTGTAAACGTTGAAATCTCATCTATAAATGAATTGCTGATATTGTGCCATAGTTTTGCTAAATATTGTATTGCTTGGAAAATAAATGTTCTCACTACATAAGACAGTGTTAAGTTTATGATTTATGTTCACCAAATATCAACTATTGGAAGTTTATTTTCTTTTTTTAGATCAAATATATTGAGTTTGACATGTGATCATCTTGGTACCGAACGTGTTGTTACAGACATGGTTTCTTCTTCTCTTCTATAAAACTGTAAAGTGTATTCTTCTGTGAAGTGGTGTTCTGCGCTGTTATGACACTGTCCAGTGTTTCCTGTTACAGACTTGTGCTTTTGACCAACATTTGCTTCCTATACGAGTATACTGGATGCTTGAAATGTGTACATGGCACTGTTGAATAAAACTGTTAGAAACCTTGACCTCTTTGAGATTGCACTTCAACTTGGGTATAATGTAAAACAATTACAATGTGACCTTTTTCTTCTCACTTTGTATTTTACAATTTACATTTGAGCCTTCAGCTTGTTCCTATTCTAAAGGCCTGTTATGTGAATACACTTAGACTGTCCAGTAGTAACCAAGGTCAACTATTGCTGACTCAAGAAGTCACCTACTTCAGATCAAACATTTGCCTCCCAGTCTTCCTCTGGTCTACCAAGATGGGAGGGGGGGCAGAATTGACATGACAACCCACCCGTGCAGTCAGAACATTTTGCTGCTGTGACTTGTGATATGAATTCTCCGGCCGATGCTTGTAATAAACTACCAGTGTTTGACATCAGAACTCCTGCTCGTCCTGTGTCTCCTTCATGAGTCGGTGACTCCCACTGCATTGCTACACAGAAGTTTCCCTTACAGAATCCACTCCAGGTATTTGGGCCAGCTCTGAGCAGAGGGCAGTGGAATCCACTCCAGGTTTTCAGTACAGCTGGGATTGTAACGGACCAGTGGTGGGTGTATAATATGGAGTAATAAGTGCGTTCAGTAGATGACATGACAGTTGTGGGACATGGTGGTTAGTTGACCAGATAGATGTTATGGATGATTTTCCAGACTGGGAGTAAACAAATCTGCGTTTGGAACCTCTATGGACATACCTCGGTCTGCGTAGAAGCCCGAGGCAATTGATGACAGACAAGCTTAGAGGAAGCGCAGAAAAGTTATTGAGATTAAAAATGTGGGAGACAGAGTATCGTAACATTGTAGTGCCGCGGTAGGATGCTAGCGTTAGCACAGCGCTGGTTATGGTTGTAGACCAGCGGCGCTGAAAGTGGAGCTGTTGGCAGCCGTCAGACAGGATGAGAGGTCAGTTGCAGGCTGTCCTTTACAGCAGATGGGGGGACCGGCAGGAGCGGGAGGTTTAAAGAACCAGAGTCAGGGCCCACGGGGAGGGGCAGGACGAAGAGTGGGGCTGGTTATTTGATGGATGGAGCAGCGTTAGCAGGTGGGCTACAATGGCAGGTGTAGCAGGGTAGAAAACTCTTAGATTAACATAAAGAAAGACGAGATTTTCGGACAGAGAAGCGGCGAACAGTCAGCGCCAGCGTCCTCTCACGCTGTATTGATGCCGTATCGTGTTGATGTCAATGGGGAGCTCATTCCACCATTTTGGAGCCAGGATAGCAAACCCACGTTTTTTTGCTGGGAACTTGGGTCCCCCTCGCAGCGCGGGTGCAGTGAGCCATTTGGCCGATGCAGAGCGGAGTGCACGTGCTGAGGTGTATTTAAGGCGAGACACCCCAGGTGCATAGGGTAATTTTTTTAACTTAAAGGTATCAGCTAGACATTTCTCCAGTTAATTACTTACAATAAGGCAATTGTTTTTTGTATTACAAGTTTTCTGAAATAGCATGTTTAAATATGCAAATTATCCATTATCTCATTAAATATACACATATTTTAACACATTTCAGGAATCGAAATCTGAACTTTGGATAAAGCCAGGTTCAAAATCCTTGTTTCATTTTGTAGTCATATTAGAATCTAAGGCTTTTACAGAAGGGATTTTGGATATCTCTTTTATCACTCCATACATCAGAAAATACTGTCAACAGCCCTAAAATATCCATTTTCGCCATGTTTTTAGGTATACAATGTTGTATAATTCAGGCTATGAATGATATATGAACAAACCCTTCTGTAAAAGCCTTCATAATATTGATAGGAATATAACTGGAAGGTTTGGTGTCTCTACGTGCTACTGAAGTGGACATTTCGAACTCAGAGTAGGAGAAAAAACTCATTTTGAGAAAGCGACCTTTAAAGATTGCAGTGAGGCGCTAGCTAAACCCTCCTGTTCTCTGGATGACAGCTCGCGCATCGACGCACTCCGTGAAGGTATTTCATGTTCGGGGTCATTTGTTTTTTGTATAACCTTGCTTCGTGCAAGTGATAATTGTTGTCGTCTTCTCTGTGAACGTTTTTTTCGCCGTTCTTTTGCCATTTTGAGATTTCAATTTCTAGCGGAAAGCTAACCAGGAAGTGTTTTAGCACACCACGTGATGCTTCTGAACGAATCACGTTGTCAGAAATTGACACCAGCCAATGAGATTTCGTTTCTTGGTTTAAGACCCCTTTGTACTTTCACGATTGGTTGCTGATACAAAGGAAATGACCATATTTGGATCCGATGAGATTGTGCAGGAGAGACGGAGCTTTCCAACGATGTCTCTGTTGACATGGTGCACACAGCGGTCGCCGTACTTTATGTTACGTTAGAATGCTAACCTTTGGTGAATTTAGGAGAAATCTACAGACGCAAATAGACAAACTATAGTAAAATAAACACATAAATGTGTATTTTGTACGTTTTCCTTCAAAAAGCCTGAAAGAAAACATGTTATAGTTATATATTATATCTCGCCTTAACAATGTCCTGGATGTAGGAAGGGCCAGATCCATTCACAGCATGGTATGCAAGTACCAGGGTCTAGAAGTGGATTCTAGCAGTTACTGGGAGCCAGTGAAGGGAGCGGAGGAGCGGCGTGGTGTGGGAACATTTAGGAAGGTTGAAGACCAGACGAGCCGCTGCATTCTGGATGAGCTGCAGAGGTCGGACGGCACATGCAGGTAGACCAGCCAGGAGGGTAGTAATATACCTGGGCGGGCAGCCCAAGTAAAGTCTATCTGTGGGAAACCCTAGACAGATGCTCAGACTTACTTTTTACTGTTCTGGTCTGACTAGCTGTCTGCAGGCCAGCTCTGGTTCTGGATCTCTTTCCACATTGGGGACAGCTGGGGTCTCCTGATGGAGGGCGCTGCTCCCAGTATGAGGCGATGCACTGTCTGCAGAACCAGTGTCCACAGCTGGTAGAGACTGGATCCTTCAGGACGTCCTGACACAGAGCACAGCTGGACAGCTGCTGCTCCACAGGAACACCACTCTTCCTCTTCTCTCTGAGGAGATCAACACATCCTTTATAGCACATTATGGTGACGGATTTTCACCAATGGAACAACCCAAAGATGACAAATTATTGTTTGATTTGTTTGTTAAAGTTCTTTATCTGTAGATGATATTTCATCCTGATAACTGTTCCCAAGTGGTAAGGCAAGGCAAGGCAAGGCAAGGCAAGGCAAGGCAAGGCAAGGCAAGGCAAGGCAAGGCACTTTTCAACACAAGGCAATTCAAAGTGCTTTACAAAAAACGAAAGACATTAAGAAAATAGCATTTAAAATCAGTCATTAAAAAGAAAAGATAATAAAATAAACATTAAAAGAAAAAAATACATGGATAAAAGTTACAGTGCAATTTAAGATGTGAATAGTTCAATTAAAAGCAGCGACAAAAAGAAAAGTCTTCTTGCTGGATTTGAAAGTAGTCAGAGTTGCAGCGGACCTGCAGGTTTCTGGGAGTTTGTTCCAGATGGAGCATAATAACTGAACGCTGCTTCTCCATGTTTAGTTCTGACTCTGGGGACAGAAAGCTGACCAGTCCCTGAAGACCTGAGAGATCTGGATGGTTCATCATTTAGCAGGAGGTCACAAATATATTTTGGGCCTAAACTATTCAAAGCTTTATAAACCAGCAGCAGTATTTAGAAATCTATTCTTTGACACACAGAAAGCCAGTGTAAAGACTTCAGAACAGGAGTGATCCACTTTCTTAGTGTCAGTGAGGACTCGAGCAGCAGCGTTCTGAATCAGCTGCAGCTTCCTAATAGATTTTTTAGTGAGACCTGTGAAGACACCTTTGCAGTAGTCCAGTCTACTGAAGATAAAAGCATGGACACGTTTTTCCAAATCCTGCTGCGACATTAGTCTTTTAATCCTAGATATGTTCTTTAGGTGATAGTAGGCTGATTTAGTAACTGTTTTAATGTGGCTGTTGAAACTCAGGTCAGAGTCCATGACTACACCTAGATTTCTGGCTTTATCTGTTGTTTTGAACATTGCAGACTGAAGCTCAGCGCTAACTTTCATACGTTCTGCCTTGGCTCCAAAAACCATTACCTCAGTTTTATCTTTGTTTAATTGGAGAAAGTTCTGACACATCCAGTCATTGATTTGTTCAATGCACTTACTCAGTGTTTGAATTGGAGCATAGTCTCCTCGTGAAATTGTTACGTAAATTCGTGTGTCATCCGCATAGCTATGGTAACTTATGTTGTTGTTTTTCATTATCTGAGCCAGTGGTAGCATGTAGATGTTAAAGAGAAGAGGCCCCAAGATGGAGCCTTGAGGTACCCCACATGTCATATTTGTCAACTCAGATGTGTATTTACCTATAGAAACAAAGTGGTTTCTGTCCTTTAAGTAGGATTCAAACCAATTTAGGACTGTTTCCGAAAGTCCCACCCAGTTTTCCAGTCGGTCTAGTAATATGCTGTGGTCAACAGTGTCAAACGCAGCTCTGAGATCTAATAATACTAACACTGAAGTTCTGCCACTGTCTGTGTTTAAGTGGATGTCATTGAAGACCTTTACAAGAGCTGTCTCAGTGCTGTGGTTTGGACGAAAGCCTGACTGGAACACATCGAAACAGTTATTTAAATGCAAGAAATTACTCAACTGTTGAAAAACAACTTTTTCAATGATTTTACCTAGAAATGGCAGGTTTGATATGGGCCTGTAATTGTTCATTACTGAAGCATCTAGATTATTCTTTTTTAAGAGCGGTTTAATGACTGCAGTTTTCAGGGCCTGTGGAAAAATACCTGAGTGAACAGATTTGTTTACTATATGAAGTAGATCTGAGGCCATGCAACGAAAAACATCTTTGAAAAATCCTGTTGGAATAATATCAAGGCAGCATGTTGCTCGTCCTTGGCAGAGGGAACAGATTGATGACGTAGGCAGTTGAATACGTTAGAGGTAGCTATTTAGTTATTCATATAATTATGAAACCAAACGCCCTTCTGTTTGTAACATCATCGCCTACAGCATGTTCAATGTACCTCACAAGTTTAACTATGGCTAAATTAAACTTGTTTATGTAATAACTACATAATGATTCCAATTTGTAAAAGCAGTGAACACTTTGTCAGGTCTGTCCACAACACGGAGAGCAAATCACTTTAAAAATGCTAGTTCCTGAATGGAGATTAGATTGAGTGGAGTTAGACTCAGCTAACGTTGTGGCTGCTCCATTAATAGTCAAACTAACAATCAATGGTTGATACACATAAATGTATAACTTCAATTCAATATCAAGTACTGTAGAGCTCTAGGTGCCGATATTTTCCTTATCTGATTCAAGTATGTCTGCGTTTCTATACTGAGCTCTACTGAGTTTCTGTACTGAGCTCTACTGAGTTTCTATACTGAACTCTGCTGCGTTTCTATACTGAGCTCTACTGAGTTTCTATACTGAGCTCTGCTGCGTTTCTACACTGAGCTCTACAGAGTTTCTATACTGAGCTCTGCTGCGTTTCTATACTGAGCTCTACTGAGTTTCTATACTGTGATCTGCTCCTCAGATCAAATCAGACTCCTCTTCAGGTCAGTTCACAGCAGAAACAGACTCTTACTTTGTGTCTGGGGGTCCAGGTTCATTACTGAAGTAGATAGGTCCCGCCTTAGACTGGTCACTCTTCAGAGACAGACAGCTGGGGACTGGAGACTCTGCTCTCTGTCTGTGGAAACAACAAATGTTTAATACACATCACTAGTTCTTGTAAAAAGCAGCGTTTGATTTCAGTTTTGATTTTCTTTCCCCTTTAAAGATTTTTGTACTTACTCTAAACTTTATGTTTTAAAAATGGTTTGTGGGTTTCTGTTGTTACAATTCTTTGTGAGAGTGAAACATTTTACACTTTCCAAGTTCATTTACCTAACACAAAGTTCTACATGTCGAATGTGAGAATGATTTCACAATAGTAGATGATTAACTGTTGAGCACAGCCAGAGCTCAGATCAGATCAGACTCCTCTTCAGGTCAGTTCACAGCAGACACAGATTCTTACCTTGTGTCAGATGCTCCAAGTGTTTTACTCAAATCTGGAAGTTTTCTGGACACTGAAGCTGTGACCTCCTCCTCCTCCTCATCCACATCTCTCATGGTCTCCATTCTGAGAGACGAACTAGTAACCCTGGAGACAAATACATAAACACACACACTTTATAATGCAAGCATTTCAATCAAATCCATCATAATGATACATTTTGGTTTAAATATGTGCCGTCAAAAAAAACGTCAATGGTAGAAGATCTGAGTACTTCTACTTTTACTCAAGTACAAGATCTGAGTACTTCTACTTTTACTCAAGTACAAGATCTGAGTACTTCTACTTTTACTACAAGATCTGAGTACTTCTACTTTTACTCAAGTACAAGATCTGAGTACTTCTACTTTCACTCAAGTACAAGATCTGAGTACTTCTACTTTTACTCAAGTACAAGATCTGAGTACTTCTACTTTTACTACAAGATCTGAGTACTTCTACTTTTACTCAAGTACAAGATCTGAGTACTTCTACTTTTACTACAAGAACTGAGTACTTCTACTTTTACTCAAGTACAAGATCTGAGTACTTCTACTTTTACTCAAGTACAGGATCTGAGTACTTCTACTTTACTACAAGATCTGAGTACTTCTACTTTTACTACAAGATCTGAGTACTTCTACTTTTACTCAAGTACAAGATCTGAGTACTTCTACTTTTACTCAAGTACAAGATCTGAGTACTTCTACTTTTACTCAAGTACAAGATCTGAGTACTTCTACTTTTACTCAAGTACAAGATCTGAGTACTTCTACTTTTACTCAAGTACAAGATCTGAGTACTTCTACTTTTACTCAAGTACAAGATCTGAGTACTTCTACTTTTACTCAAGTACAAGATCTGAGTACTTCTACTTTTACTCAAGTACAAGATCCGAGTACTTCTACTTTTACTCAAGTACAAGATCTGAGTACTTCTACTTTTACTCAAGTACAGGATCTGAGTACTTCTACTTTTACTACAAGATCTGAGTACTTCTACTTTTACTACAAGATCTGAGTACTTCTACTTTTACTCAAGTACAAGATCTGAGTACTTCTACTTTTACTCAAGTACAAGATCTGAGTACTTCTACTTTTACTCAAGTACAAGATCTGAGTACTTCTACTTTTACTCAAGTACAAGATCTGAGTGCTTCTACTTTTACTCAAGTACAAGATCTGAGTACTTTTACTTTTACTCTTACTCAAGTACAAGATCTGAGTACTTCTACTTTTACTCAAGTACAAGATCTGAGTACTTCTTCCACCCCAGACATCAGTCAGAGCTATAACTACCTCGGTGTAAAAGCACATTTAATCCATGACAAATGTTGTGCACTCGTTCTTTAGGTCTCTCTACTCAACGAGTTACTTTACGTAGAGAGTAACGAAGTAAAGTAATATATTACTTTTTTAAAAAGTAATACATTACTTTTTTTTAAAAGTAATGTGTTTAAAGAATAACAATTGGGTTGTTTACAGGTGTTGTTCTGTGTGGTAGAGGGTCGCTGTCATTGATGCGTTTTGCACCCCGCGCCGTTGATTTGATATTCCGCTGAAGTATACGCTGAGACGTAATAACTCTTATTTATTTTAAGGTGGGGGTCAGAGGGCCTAAGTATAAACAGGCTTGTTTGAGATGAGCGAGACCGACGGAGACCTGCGCAATTGCTATCGCCGTCTTGCTAGTGCGTTGCTTGATGGTTAGTCATTTTGTCCGACTTGCTCTGGAGGCTCGACTGCATGAGACGTTGAAATCTCGCGGGACGAAGACGCCGGTAGCTTTGAGAGCGAGGCGGAGCAGCTTCTCTCCACGGGCTGCAGAAGCGAAATGGGAAACGACTCGCTGGTATATCGAGCTGAGCGCTCATTGGTGGGTTTCACCCCGTGCTGCTGATGAAACTCTCCCATTGGCTCTGCAAAAGTTTGTTGTTGTTTTTAGGTATAAAAGTCACGGCTCGCCACTGTGATTGTGTGTGTGTGTGTGTGTGTGTGTGTGTGTGTGTGTGTGTGTGTGTGTGTGTGTGTGTGTGTGTGTGTGTGTGTGTTTGTGTGTGTGTTTGTGTGTGTGTGTGTATACTGTTAAAGGTGCCTGGTGTGCATGTAACCTTGTTGGAGCCTCAACAGGACCTGATCAGCGCAGAATGTTCCCCACAGCCCCAGAACCACACAGAAAATCAAAGTATGCTTACAGCACACCCACAAAATAAACTCAGCGTGTTGAGCCATGCATTCTTTTCTTTTAGTTAAAAAAACAGTTGTTAGACCGGTTCTGACACGCCCTGCACTTTTCTCTGATGACGAGAACTCAGATAACAATCAGACTGCAACTCATTCTACCTGAAACACTGACAACAGTACATGGACATCTTTCTAAACTCATTCTGTCACTCAGAGAGAAACCGTCCACAATATTTCAGACAGATGTTTAGAATCGGCATCAAGAAACATGTCCAGGTAAACAGTGACCCAGCACCATGTGATCATGAGGATTCTCACCTGCTGAACTCTCTTCGGGTCAACTCACAGACTGTCTTCAGGTCCACTCACAGACTGTCTTCAGGTCCACTCACAGACTCTCTTCAGGTCCACTCACAGACTCTCTTCGGGTCAACTCACAGACTCTCTTCAGGTCAACTCACAGACTCTCTTCAGGTCCACTCACAGACTCTCTTCGGGTCAACTCACAGACTCTCTTCAGGTCTACTCACAGACTCTCTTCAGGTCCACTCACAGACTCTCTACAGGTCTACTCACAGACTCTCTTCAGGTCCACTCACAGACTCTCTTCAGGTCTACTCACAGACTCTCTTCAGGTCTACTCACAGACTCTCTTCAGGTCCACTCACAGACTCTCTTCGGGTCTACTCACAGACTCTCTTCAGGTCCACTCACAGACTCTCTTCAGGTCCACTCACAGACTCTCTTCGGGTCAACTCACAGACTCTCTTCGGGTCCACTCACAGACTCTCTTCAGGTCCACTCACAGACTCTCTTCGGGTCAACTCACAGACTCTCTTCAGGTCCACTCACAGACTCTCTTCGGGTCAACTCACAGACTCTCTTCGGGTCCACTCACAGACTCTCTTCAGGTCCACTCACAGACTCTCTTCGCGTCAACTCACAGACTCTCTTCAGGTCCACTCACAGACTCTCTTCGGGTCAACTCACAGACTCTCTTCAGGTCCACTCACAGACTCTCTTCAGGTCAACTCACAGACTCTCTTCAGGTCAACTCACAGACTGTCTTCAGGTCCACTCACAGACTCTCTTCAGGTCTACTCACAGACTCTCTTCAGGTCCACTCACAGACTGTCTTCAGGTCCACTCACAGACTGTCTTCAGGTCCACTCACAGACTGTCTTCAGGTCAACTCACAGACTGTCTTCAGGTCCACTCACAGACTCTCTTCAGGTCTACTCACAGACTCTCTTCAGGTCTACTCACAGACTCTCTTCAGGTCTACTCACAGACTCTCTTCAGGTCCACTCACAGACTGTCTTCAGGTCCACTCACAGACTCTCTTCAGGTCCACTCACAGACTCTCTTCGGGTCAACTCACAGACTGTCTTCAGGTCCACTCACAGACTCTCTTCGGGTCCACTCACAGACTCTCTTCGGGTCAACTCACAGACTCTCTTTGGGTCAACTCACAGACTGTCTTCAGGTCCACTCACAGAAACACTGCTCATCTCTTCCTCTTCAGTCCTGAGTCTGCATGCATCTGATCTGAACACGCCTTCACACCCTCGGGAAATCCAGAGAGTAAAAACACGTCAGAGTCACGTGGAAACCGGCCTTACAGGATGTAGCTGTCAGCCTGCCAGACTCTCCCTCACCTGCCTGAGCTGTTTAACACAGACAGTTTTTGATCCAGCGTTGCTCCCACTCAGGCCCGGCTCCAGGATGAAATGCTAAAGACAGAAGAAGAAGTAGTAGAAGAAGAAATAGCTAACGCGACAAACAGGCACAACACTGTTACTCTGTTTTTACTGACATAATATTTGATTTCACCTTGCTCTATTTTTTTTAACGCACGTTCAAAAACGGGAACATTTTCGGGAGTTTCAACCGGGTACCGGCCACGGAACACGGGGACGTTTTGGTCGCCCACCCGACCGTGTTTACAGCTAGCACACACGCTAACATTAAGACTACAAGCTCACTTGGGGGTGAGGCTTTTTTACACGTTGCTTGACTTCCTGCCCGCACATCTGATCTCAACATAGTAACGTGTGTGGGGAAAATAATTATTTAAAGTTATTTAATAATTGTGACATTTATTGTACTTTTTGATGGATGAATGATGCTCAAAGTGAGGGGGCAAAGAATACAACTGAGGGGGCAATGCCACACACACACACACACACACACACACACACACACACACACACACACACACACACACACACACACACAGTTAACATGTATTTCCTGCAGGTGAGTGTGCTGTGACATCACCTGGTGCTGACTTTGCTCTCCTCAGTGGGACAGACGCAGTTGCGAGCCGTCAAGGCCCTCTAAGATATTCCACAAAATAATATTTAAAAACATTAAAAAAATATTAATATTTTTAATATATATTTTTAGTTATATTTTTCATTAGTTTTACCAAAATAACTTGATTTAATTGTATTTAAAATAACATTTCCAAAGAAATAAATCCTTCGAATCTGCCTATTCAGTTTCTGTTGCAATGTGAAGGGTTAAAGGAAAGAAGCTCGTCTCTGCGAGGTGAAGCTCGGAGCTGATTGGACGTCCAGCTGTGAACTCACAGAGGGTCGCTTTAGCAACTGAACGAGAGAGTCATGTCAAATGACAGTACAATTGACCAATCGTATCTTGCCTCTAAATGGGTGGGTTTTATTATCGCGGACTTTATGACAAGTTCCGCCCGCTGTGAAGCTTTTCTTGTTTCCATAGCAACAACATCTTCCTGTCAACAGCGTAAACTCGCCTTCAAAATAAAAGCATGTCAAATTACACTTAAGACATACAACTGCAACGAAAGTAACAAACACAATGCGATATCCTTTTCAATTTCAAAGAACACCAATAGGGTTGTTTACAGGTGTTGTTCTGTGTGGTAGAGGGTCGCTGTCATTGATGCGTTTTGCACCCCGCGCCGTTGATTTGATATTCCGCTGAAGTATACGCTGTGACGTAATAACTCTTATTTATTTGAAGGGGTGGGGGTCAGAGGGCCTAGGTATAAACAGGCTTGTTTGAGATGAGCGAGACCGACGGAGACCTGCGCAATTGCTATCGCCGTCTTGCTAGTGCGTTGCATGATGGTTAGTCATTTTGTCCGACTTGCTCTGGAGGCTCGACTGCATGAGACGTTGAAATCTCGCGGGACGAAGACGCCGGTAGCTTTGAGAGCGAGGCGGAGTTCACAAAGTTTATCATCATGAAATTAATATCTATGTATTTTATACTATACTTGCACTGCTTAACGTTTTCATACTTTATATATCTTAGCATATTCATACACACTGTTCATACTGCTCTCAGGCTGATATCTAGTGTATTAATACACACTGTTCATACTGCTCTCAGGCTGATATCTAGTGTATTAATACACACTGTTCATACTGCTCTCAGGCTGATATCTAGTGTATTCAGACCCCTCACTGTTTATTCATCATTCAATTCATTCTATATTTTATTCTGTAGATTGTGTACATTACTTTTCACTTCACTGCTTGTTGCACCTGGTCAGAAGCTAAACTGCATTTCTGTCACAATCTTATGAAGGACCCAAATGCAGCACTCGAGAAACCACGGAGTATTGGTAATGTATTTATTGGTAATAATAACAGAGCAGATGGATACCGGATGATGTACAGGCAAACGAACCAGAGGACAGCAGGCCGAAGGTGAGTCAGGGCCGGGCAGAGGGTCAGGGAGCAGGCGAGGCAGGATAGTCCAAGGACAGGCAGGGTCGGGACCGGATAGGCAATCTGATAACAAACGCGTGAAAGACTAGCATGAAGGCAAAGTACGATCTGGCAACGGGTGTGCGTCTGGTGAGGGTTTGAAATACTGGCAGTGAAACTAATGGGCGCAGAAGAGAAAGAGAGTGAGCAAAAACGTAGGTGTGGTGAACAGGTGAGACAGGTGAATGGAAAACTACTGGTGAAAGATGGAGCAGACTGTGACAATGTCGTTGTCTCAGTACCTGTAATATGTGCAATAACAATAAAATCACTCCGCTCTATTCCCAAGAGCCTATCATAGCGTGCCGTCAAACCCTTTAAACTCTGCTCTTTCCCCTCCGACAGCTGTCATTTCAGGAGACTCAACACAATTGTCAGTCGCAAACAAAGCGCTTCTAGAAAGAAACCTCATCAGTTCGGATTTATCTCTTTCAGGAGGATCCCGATCCCGGCCCCGACGTACTGGCTGACACAGCTTCGACTTCCTCAAGTTACCGGCGCACGAGCACTCGCTTGCTCACCCAGAGGCAGAGCTCCTTACCTCCCAACTACAGCAGCAGGGCATCTTACCAGCCCCAGGTCTCTCCCAGCTTCTCGAACTCTCGGACCAAGTCCCACTCCTCGTTTCCCAGCCCCTTCCAGCAGCTCCAGCCGGCCCCTCTGACAGACCAGGGCGCGGGCGTGGAGGTAAAAGAACAAGGAAGTCGAGCTCTTCAGCAGCTCCTCCGTCAAAGAAGACAACTCCTTCCCAGCTTCGCCCCATCGCCGTCCAGCCTGTAAACATCTCCAACCAGCCCTACATGGACAACAGCTTGGCCAACACCCTGCAATCCTTGGCCAAGTCCTTGCAGAGGATCGACACTCGCCTCCAGTTCCTGGGAAAGGCTTCAGCTGTTAGAGCTAACACCAGATTCTAATAACAACAGCGCTGGAACCGGTGCGCCCTCTCTCTCCCTCTCTCTCTCCCACGCTCACTCGCATTTTGGCTGTGAGCTTAGAGTGCCCGTCGTACAGGGCGAATGAAACGTGTAACCGGGGTGAAAAGGATGTTACATTTACTTAATTATGAATGCTGTTACATCAAGGCCGAAAATTAGGATGAGCGCCAACGGTCAATGTTTCTCTACCAGCGCTGCGCCTCCCCAGATCTGGCGCCCGAGGAGAACATCTATAACGCCAGTGCTACGGGCCGGCCCTGTTTCCATGGAGTAGGAAGATATTCAACACCAAGAAGCACATAATGACGTTTTTCAGTGTCTGACGGGCTCAGTAACTTATTTATAAATACATGTTTATGCATGCTTGAGTTAACATGAATCTGTCTCCGGCTCTTTCTGCTGTAACAATGCACATGTCACCTCTGTGGGACTAATGAAGGGATTCTGACCTGAATGTTATCACATGTTGTTAAAGCATCTAGTTTTAGATCACCTGACGATATGGACGGAGACAACATGAAGCTCCTGAGGGGACTGACAACAACACATACCCAACTCCAACACCCGGGCAGAGATAACACCTCTACAGTTGGTATCAATGGGGCCTTCTTTTGGCTACACGTTATTTTAATGACTAAAGATATGAGCAGCTGAGTTCAGACTTCTACAATGCAGAAGGAATACTGCTTGAATGTTTCCATTTGCATTAACACAATACAAGATTGTCTATATTTCTACCTTAAATCTGAGTGAAACATAAAAACAGATGCACACGGTTTGATTTTATTCCACATGTTCAAAGTCATGTTTTTATTTTAAGAGACATACGAGACACTGAATACATGAGTTATGATTTAAATACTCTACGTGAAATCTGTTTAAAGTACAATTACTCATTACCACATATTTAATAACAGTGAAGATAATTGTCCATTCCTTCAGATTCAATAAATATACACACACACACACACACACACACACACACACACACACACACACACACACACACACACTCCTCTCAGGTCACAAGAAACAGAGGGGTCCCAGCACAGCGGTGATTTCAGAGACGGTGGGAGAAAACACCGTAGGCTCCACCCCCACGTCTCTGACAGGAAGTAGCTGCATGTCACCTCGATGCCGCTCCGTTCCCCCCCGCACCGTCACAGACACCTCCACCTGACGTAGGATCAGACAGGAGAGAAGCAGATGGGAAGTTAAAGGTCCCCTATTACGCTCTTTCTCATCAACATATCACAGCTCTCAGATTTACACAGAGCCTGTCTCTGATTGGCTGAAACACCAAACAGATCATTGCAGCATTACCCATAATCCCCTCTGTTTCAGCCCTGTTTCAAAAGTGCTGATTCTCTGTCTGTTACGTTAGATGAAAATAAGGGAGCCCCTCCCCACGTCCCTCTGAGAGACATTTGGACACATGTTGATGTAGAAGAGACGTGAAGAAGAGGGGACACATGTTGATGTAGAAGAGGACATGGAGAAGAGGGGACACATGTTGATGTAGAAGAGACGTGAAGAAGAGGGGACACATGTTGATGTAGAAGAGACATGAAGAAGAGGGGACACGTGTTGATGTAGAAGAGACATGGAGAAGAGGGGACACATGTTGATGTAGAAGAGACATGAATAAGAGGGGACACATGTTGATGTAGAAGAGACATGAAGAAGAGACGACACATGTGATGTAGAAGAGACATGAAGAGAGGGGACACATGTTGATGTAGAAGAGACATGAGAAGAGGGGACACATGTTGATGTAGAAGAGACATGAAGAAGAGGGGACACGTGTTGATGTAGAAGAGACATGAAGAAGAGGGGACACATGTTGATGTAGAAGAGACATGAAGAAGAGGGGACACGTGTTGATGTAGAAGAGACATGGAGAAGAGGGGACACATGTTGATGTAGAAGAGACATGAAGAAGAGGGGACACATGTTGATGTAGAAGAGACATGAAGAAGAGACGACACATGTTGATGTAGAAGAGACATGAAGAAGAGGGGACACATGTTGATGTAGAAGAGACATGAATAAGAGGGGACACATGTTGATGTAGAAGAGACATGAAGAGAGACGACACATGTTGATGTAGAAGAGACATGAAGAAGAGGGGACACATGTTGATGTAGAAGAGACATGAAAGAAGAGGGGACACATGTTGATGTAGAAGAGACATGAAGAAGAGGGGACACTTGTTGATGTAGAGAGACATGAAGAAGAGGGGACACATGTTGATGTAGAAGAGACATGAAGAAGAGGGGACACAGTTTGATGTAGAAGAGACATGAAGAAGAGGGGACACATGTTGATGTAGAAGAGACATGAAGAAGAGGGGACACATGTTGATGTAGAAGAGACATGAAGAAGAGGGGACACATGTTGATGTAGAAGAGACATGAAGAAGAGGGGACACATGTTGATGTAGAAGAGACATGAAGAAGAGGGGGACACATGTTGATGTAGAAGAGACATGAAGAAGAGGGGACACATGTGATGTAGAGGAGACATGAAGAAGATGGAGAGGACACGTGTTGATGTAGAAGAGACATGAAGAAGAGGGACACATGTTGATGTAGAAGAGGACATGAAGAAGAGGGGACACGTGTTGATGTAGAAGAGACATGAAGAAGAGGGGACACATGTTGATGTAGAAGAGACATGAAGAAGAGGGGACACATGTTGATGTAGAAGAGACATGAAGAAGAGGGGACACATGTTGATGTAGAAGAGACATGAAGAAGAGGGGACACATGTTGATGTAGAAGAGACATGGAGAAGAGGGGACACATGTTGATGTAGAAGAGACATGAAGAAGAGGGGGACACATGTTGATGTAGAAGAGACATGAAGAAGAGGGGACACATGTTGATGTAGAAGAGACATGAAGAAGAGGGGACACATGTTGATGTAGAAGGACATGAAAGAAGAGGGGACACATGGTGATGTAGAATGAGACATGAAGAAGAGGGACACGTGTTGATGTAGAAGAGACATGAAGAAGAGGGGACACATGTTGATGTAGAAGAGACATGGAGAAGAGGGGACACATGTTGATTGTAGAAGAGACATGGAGAAGAGGGGACACATGTTGATGTAGAAGAGACATGAAGAAGAGGGGACACATGTTGATGTAGAAGAGACATGAAGAAGAGGGGACACATGTTGATGTAGAAGAGACATGAGAAGAGGGGGACACATGTTGATGTAGAAGAGGGGACATGAAGAAGAGGGGACACATGTTGATGTAGAAGAGACATCGAAGAAGAGGGGACCATGTTGATGTAGAAGAGACATGGAGAAGAGGGGACACGTGTTGATGTAGAAGAGACATGAAGAGAAGAGGGGACACGTGTTGATGTAGAAGAGACATGAAGAAGAGGGGACACATGTTGATGTAGAAGAGACATGGAGAAGAGGGGACACATGTACTGACCTCACAGCCTCTCCTGGACACGGTGAGGCGATCAGCTGACGGTGTGTCTCCCACCAGGCGATCAGCTGACGGTGTGTCTCCCACCAGGTGATCAGCTGACGGTGTGTCTCCCACCAGGCGATCAGCTGACGGTGTGTCTCCCACCAGGCGATCAGCTGACGGTGTGTCTCCTGCAGACCTGGAGCTGTTCTCTGAGCAGCGGAGCGTCAGGAGCTGTGAGGACGAGAGGCTGTGCAGCCGCAGGAACCTCAGCTGGACCACATCCAGTCCGGAGTACTCAAACTGTAGAGACACACAGGAGTCAGTGTTCAGGTTCATCAAAAGTTTCTCCATTAATTAAAAATGTGTTACCTTGTTCCCAGCGTGCTGCTGACTGAACCATTGGACAGGTGCATTCTTCTTCTTTGGTTTCCAACTTAGTTTGATCTAAAGAACAGGAAATTAACAATTACAATTGGCTACCTGGTGCCTTAGCTGCAGTTTTTTTGATTGGATATCTGTAGTTTAGGGACAAAATCGCCACTACTAGTTATAATAATGATACATATGAATGTAGGAGTAAGCAGTGGCGGGTCTAGACCAATTTGACTAGGCACTGGCCCCCCCTGGCCCCCCCTAGAACCGCCCCTGGGAGTAAGTGAGTGTACCTGTGAGGGTAGAGGCTCGATGCAGGTCGCTCCTCCTGCTGTGAAGTTACAGAAAACCCTCACAGAGTCGTGCGGGCAGCCTTGGTTGGGGTCCATGTAATAGAAACCTGAGAGATGATCCACTTCAGTGCCCCGTCATTCAGAATCATTCAGTAAACAGTGCAGTGTATTCAGAGGCTCACCATCGCTCAGGTGAGGGTGTATGAGTCCCAGCTCGTAGCAGGAGGTGGCAGGATCCTCTTTGGTTCCCTGAGGCCAGCTGAACGAATCCTCTTCATCTTCCTCCTCTTCCTCCTCAGACCATCTCCTGGACAGCAGCCTGGACCCCTGGGGTTAATGGGGTCAAGGGAAGATGTGAAGGAACACTTACACTTATTAAAAACTATAAAAAATGTAAACTGTTGGGAAAATACTGCATGTCCTCTTCCAGCATGAGAGTAGCATGCTAACAAAGGTATCAACTGTAGCTGTGAACATGACAGGATGTGAGATTACCTAGAAGAGCATCAGGACTGTTTGAGGCAGATGATAGCTATGTGATTAACATGATGACTCAGCCTCTATGGAGAGAGACATCAAGCATGCTCATTTCTGACGTGGAGCTAATCTGAAGTAAACATTGAATACTGCTTTCTATTCCTCCATCTTGTGACTGTGTGACTCCCTCTCTTGGATATCAGCATGTGAAGGACACTGCTCAGGAACTAGTCTCTGGATGTGATGACTCCTTCTGGAGAGGATCACAGACACATGGATCCTGAGGCTGAAGGACACTGCTCAGGAACTAGTCTCTGGATGTGATGACTCCTTCTGGAGAGGATCACAGAGACATGGATCCTGAGGTGAAGGACACTGCTCAGGAACTAGTCTCTGTATGTGATGACTCCTTCTGGAGAGGATCACAGAGACATGGATCCTGAGGTGAAGGACACTGCTCAGGAACTAGTCTCTGTATGTGATGACTCCTTCTGGAGAGGATCACAGAGACATGGATCCTGAGGTGAAGGACACTGCTCAGGAACTAGTCTCTGGATGTGATGACTCCTTCTGGAGAGGATCACAGACACATGGATCCTGAGGCTGAAGCTCGAGCCGGGGACCAGGGAGAGTTCTCTAACATATCAAGAAACACGTGAGTTGTCTGACTGAACTGCTACGCATTATGCGGACAGAAGCCGTGACACAAAACAAATCAGGGACATGGTGTAGATAAGGTTTATCTGAGAGGGACACTTGAACCCACGATCTGTTTACCTTCAGGAGGGCTAGTCTGAAGCGCGGCACGTTCTCAGGTTTGAATCTTTTAAAGCGTGCTGTTCTGGGTCTCTGACGACCCGGTCTGAGTTTGGATCCCCGTCTTTGTGAGAGCCTGCGTTTGAGGCCCGGTGCTCCTGGCTTCCCCTGTGAGGGAAAAGGGGAGAAACTCATGGCAATACATTACAATTGAAATGCCTCTTCAAACTTCACAGTGTTACAGTTAACTTCCTTTTGTTTGAACTGATGATTAGATGAGTGGATGTCTTACTGGAGGTCCTGGCTTGCCTCTCACTCCCTTTGGTCCTCTCCCTCCTTCGACTCCTTTCATTCCCTGTAAACACAGTCAGACTCTGTCTCGATACGACTAATGCATTTCAACAAATCTCACTATTCACACACATGGTAACCGCAAATAATGAAAGACTGGAATAATTTCAGGCTGACTGCATGAGCTTTCAAAAAAAATGTCTTTGTTGCAAAAGAACATTACAAAAAAATCAGAATTCAGATTTTTGGCCCAAAATCTCAGAATTCTCAGAATATCTGACTTTTTCTTGGAAATCTCAAAATTCTGATATTGTTCTAAAAATCTGATTTTTTTCTTCTGAGAAATCAAAATGATAACTTTTTCCAATAATTATGACGTTTTTCCGAAATTTTCTAAATTCCGAATATTTTCAGAAAATCTCAGAATTCTGACTTTTTCTTGGAAATCTCAAAATTCGGAAAGTTTTCAAAAAATCTGATTTTTTTCTGAATTTTTCAAAATTAGGACTTTTTCCTATAATTCTGACGTTTTTCGGAAAATCTTAAAATTCAGAATATTTTCAGAAAATCGCAAAATTCTCACTTTTTGAAAAAAGGTTGACTTTTCTTGGAAATCTCAAAGTTCTGAAATGTTTCTAATAATCTGATTTTTTTCTGAAAATCTCTAAATCAGGACTTTTTCCTATAATTCTGACGTTTTTCTGAAATGTTCTAAATTCTAACTATTTATTGAAAATCAAAAAAATTCTGACTTTTTTCTAAATTCCGAATATTTTCAGAAAATCTCAGAATTCTGACTTTTTGAAAAAAGGTTGACTTTTTCTGACTTTTTCTTGGAAATCTCAAAATACTGAAAGTTTTCTAAAAATCGGATTTTTTTCTGAATTTTTCAAAATTAGGACTTTTTCCTATAATTCTGACGTTTTTCGGAAAATTTCGAATATTTTCAGAAAATCTCAAAATTCTCACTTTTTGAAAAAAGGTTGACTTTTTCTTGGAATTCTCAACGTTCTGAAATGTTTCTAATAATCAGATTTTTTTCTGAAAATCTCTAAATTAGGACTTTTTCCTATAATTCTGAAGTTTTTCCGAAATTTTCTAAATTCTAACTATTTTTTGAAAATCAAAAAAATTCTGACTTTTTTCTCAACATCTTATAATTCTGAAATTTTCTAAATTCCGAATATTTTCAGAAAATCTCAGAATTCTGACTTTTTGAAAAAAGGTTGACTTTTTCTGACTTTTTCTTGGAAATCTCAAAATTCTGAAAGTTTCAAAATTAGGACTTTTTCCTATAATTCTGAATATTTTCAGAAAATCTCAAAATTCTCACTTTTTGAAAAAAGGTTGACTTTTTCTTGGAAATCTCAAAGTTCTGAAATGTTTCTAATAATCAGATTTTTTTCTGAAAATCTCTAAATCAGGACCTTTTCCTATAATTCTGACGTTTTTCTGAAATGTTCTAAATTCTGAAAATATCAGAATTCTGACTTGTTTACCCAAATGACTTAGTAGGTCTTGTTAATCAGTGCATTTCCTAAAATCACGCTTGCATGGAGGCATTACAAAGTCTCACCTTCTTCCCAAGCTGGCCCTGTAAGAAAAAACAAAACAGAAATTACTTTAGTGAAGTCTTTCTTAACTTAAATTGCAGAATATCAAAGCAACGTACAGCGAGTCCGAGGATGCCTTTACGCCCGTGTGGACCCCGAGGACCGGCCTCTCCCTGTGAAAATAAGTACGTTCATTATTAAATTACTGCTAAAAACATTTAAAAGGGAAGTAAAACCCACTCACCTGCTTTCCTTTATGGCCTATTCGACCCTTCAGCCCCTGCAGACCAGGATTCCCCTGGAAGGTAACAATGTGGTAAAGCAGGAGACATTTAGCCTTTTTTGGAATGTAAATTATTCTAATCTTCAAATATTTCAACCAACCTTTAGCCCAGATGGCCCGACTGGTCCAAATATTCCCATTTCACCTGGGAGACCCTGTAAATAAAGTCGTCAACAAACAATTATCAACAGTCTGATCTTTGCAAGCCGATCCAAGCTTATCGTAAAATCGGTTCCCGTTAGTATATTCTTTCAACAAAGAGTAAAGTATATCATTGGAAATGAAAACCATCTTAATGATAAATAAAACGTAATGCAGTACACTTATACCCCTTTCCCACCAAACCAGTTCCAGTTCTAGCTCCGTGCTTTTCTGGTTCTGGACCGGTTCTTCTATTTAACCCCAGTTGTGTTTCCACCGCTCAGAGCCCAACTGGTGCTTCGTCATCAAATCACCGTTAAAGTTAGCGTGACATATATGGTTCTTAGTTTCTGGACGAGCAAATAAGAACTGGTTTTTGGGAGTCAAGAACTGGCCCCACTGCGGTGGAAACAGGAAGAACTGCTGCTTAATCAGACACTAGCTCCGAACTGAAATCAGATGCATTATTGCCCCGGTTAAGACTCTGCAACTTAATACAGATTTTAATTAAAGATTTATTTACCAGAAAATAGTGATCAGGATTGTTTGGATTAAGATAATTTCTTAAAAAGGTAAACTAGTTCCAGTTCTAGCTCCGTGCTTTTCTGGTTCTAAACCGGGTCTTCTTTTTAGCCCCAGTTGTGTTTCCACCGGCCCAGAGCCCAACTGGTGCTGCGTTCTGACATCAGCGTTTAAGTAAGCGTGACATATTTGGTTCTTGGTTTCTGGACGGGCAGTCGAGTGGGGCCAGATAAGAACCGGTTTTCGGGGGCAAAGAGCCCTCTGCGGTGGAAACGGGAAGAACTGGTGGGGAATTGGGCACTAGCTCCGAACTGGCCCTGTAAGCGCTATGGTGGGAAAGTGGCATTAATGTTGGACTTTACCTTCAGACCAGAGATTGAAGACTCTCCCTTCTCTCCTCTCAGTCCTGGAAGACCCTGTACAGATCATACAGATGTTTACAGATGTTATGTTGAGTATTTTATGGATTTTAAAATTATTATTTTGCTTTCTATACCTTTGGCCCCGTTGGTCCAGGTGGTCCTTGTTTTCCTTTGAATCCAGATTTACCCTGAAACACAGAACAGGACATTTCATTATAGAGCAGATTAAAAGGCAATATGCAATACGTAGGTTAACAATAATTGCACAATAATATCCTGCATTATATTTGTTACTGGAAAAGTGTATTTCCACATGAATACTTTCCACATCCACGTGTATATACAGTGGGGCAAAAAAGTATTTAGTCAGCCACCAATTGTGCAAGTTCTCCCACTTCAAAAGATGAGGCCTGTAATGTTCATCCTCGGTACACTTCAGCTCTGAGAGACAGAACGGGGGGAAAGAATCCAGGAAATCACATTGTCTGATTTTTAAAGAATTTATTTGCAAATGATGATGGAAAATAAGTATTTGGTCAATAACAAAAGTTCATCTCAATACTTTGTTATATACCCTTTGTTGGCAATGACAGAGGTCAAACGTTTTCTGTAAGTCTTCACAAGGTTTTCACTGTTGCTGGTATTTTGGCCCATTCCTCCATGCAGATCTCCTCTAGAGCAGTGATGCTTTGGGGCTGTGGCTGGGCAACACGGACTTTCAACTCCCTCCAAAGATTTTCTATGGGGTTGAGATCTGGAGACTGGCTAGGCCACTCCAGGACCTTGAAATGCTTCTTAAGAAGACACTCCTTCGTTGCCCGGGCGGTGTGTTTGGGATCATTGTCATGCTGAAAGACCCAGCCACGTTTCATCTTCAATGCCCTTGCTGATGGAAGGAGGTTGTCACTCAAAATCTCACGATACATGGCCCCATTCATTCTTTCCTTTACACGGATCAGTGGTCCTGGTCCCTTTGCAGAGCCCCAAAGCATGATGTCTCCCCCCCCCATGTCTCACAGTAGGTATGGTGTTCTTTGGACTCAGCATTCTTTCTCCTCCAAACACGTCTAGTTGAGTTTTTACCAACAAGTTCTATTTTGGTTTCATCTGACCATATGACATTCTCCCAATCCTCTTCTGGATCATCTAAATGCTCTCTAGCAAACTTCAGATGGGCCTGGACATGTCCTGGCTTAAGCAGGGGGACACGTCTGGCACTGCAGGATTTGAGTCCCTGGCGGCGTAGTGTGTTACTGATGGTAGCCTTTGTTACTTTGGTCCCAGCTCTCTGCAGGTCATGGACTAGGTCCCCCCGTGTGGTTCTGGGATCTTTGCTCACCGTTCTTGTGATCACTTTGACCCCACGGGGTGAGATCTTGCGTGGAGCCCCAGATCGAGGGAGGATTATCAGTGGTCTTGTATGTCTTCCATTTTCTAATAATTGCTCCCAGTTGATTTCTTCACACCAAGCTGCTTACCTATTGCAGATGCAGTCTTCTCAGCCTGGTGCAGGTCTACCATTTTGTTTCTGGTGTCCTTTGACAGCTCTTTGGTCTTGGCCATAGTGGAGTTTGGAGTGTGACTGTTTGAGGTTGTGGACAGGTGTCTTTTATACTGATAACGAGTTCAAACAGGTTCCATTAATACAGTTAACGAGTGGAGGACAGAGGAGGCTCTTAAAGAAGAAGTTACAGGTCTGTGAGAGCCAGAAATCTTGTTTGTTTGCAGGTGACGAAATACTTATTCTACCGAGGAATTTACCAATTAATTCATTAAAAATCCTACAATGTGATTTCCTGGATTCTTTCCCCCCATTCTGTCTCTCAGAGTTGAAGTGTACCTAGGATGACAATTACAGGCCTCTCTCATTTTTTAAGTGGGAGAACTTGCACAATTGGTGGCTGACCAAATACTTTTTTGCCCCACTGTATATTTTATGTTTTGTGATAATTTTTTCTGCTGTACCGAAAACGTACCGAACCGAACCGTGACCTAAAAACCGAGGTACGTACCGAACCGAAATGTTTGTGAACTGTTACATCCCTACTATCTACCTATCTCTCTATCCATCTATCTATCTATCTATCTATCTATCTATCTATCTCTCTATCCATCTATCTATCTATCCATCCATCCATCTATCCATCTATCTCTCTATCTATCCATCTATCTATCCATCTAACACATTATATTAAGGGACAATCACACGTTAATAAAGTCAAATAAGTACTTAGTTACTTGATGGTTAGGCAGTGTTATTGCACACCAGGGGTACATCACACTATACACACAGTGAATATACAGTACATTTTGACTATTTCAATTCATTATAAAAAAATGAATAAAGGCAATTATGTTGTACCTTAAACCCTGGTGCTCCACTGCTTCCTCTCACCCCAGGAGATCCAGGGTTTCCCTACAATATTAAACACATTTTAGATGAATTTAATGTCACAAAATATGGTTTTATGGTGAAGCTATGCACGTCATCCATGTGTGGTTTGGAGCTTACCATTTTGCCAGTGCTGCCAGGTTTCGCAGGAGCTCCTCTGAAACCTACATCACCCTTTGGGGACGAACAGATCATAATTTAGTAAAAAGATGAACAATATAACGACTACATGTATTATAGTAAGGACTGTTTTAACCTACTGGATCTCCAGGATTTCCTTCAACCCCGAGTAACCCATCCAGACCACTGAGGCCCTGAAAACAAGGTCACAAGACAAGGAAATAATCGTCAAGACATTCCTCTCTTTCGGTTCTTTGTGAGCTTGAATACAACTCTATGTAACGATCTGTTTATGTTCTGTGTCATTTGGGATTGTCACAGTCTGTCGGGTTCCTGGTTTACTTTGAAAGTCATTCACCCCTTGTCTCATTCTGTATTTGCTTTCTGTCGCCTCCCCTCTCCAGCTGTTTCTTGTGATTACCCTTCTGTGTATTTAGTCTTGGGTTGCTGTCGAATTGTCCAAAAATCATCTCCTATCGTCTTTTCCTATCCACTATTCCTTGACCTCTGTGTGAAACGTCACGGGGTTAAGGGATAGTGGATAGGAGAATTCAAAAGGATGTAGGAGAAGAGACTGCGGTGCTTTGAGAACCGACTGCACTTTCACTATCCGACGTATTTATGAAGTCACAAATGTGCGTCTGCTGTGGGGAAACTACAGTTTTTTATTCAGCGGACAACATGGATGTTTAATAAGACTACTTTAAGTGCATCGAGACACTTTGCACCGTGCTCTGATGGTGTTGTTTTATGAATGTGGACAACAGAGAAACGTGACCAAGGTTGGAATTGAAATAAATAGAGAAGTGAAACTTATGGTTGTCACCCTCGCCCTCCACTCCTTTCCTTTCGTAAAGGAAGGTCCAGTGGTTCCTAAGCTAAAGGAGGTTATAAAGGAAGTTTCAAAGCTCCTTTCTTATCATCTAGATCAGTGCTTCTCAAAGTGTGGTCCGTGAGCACCCCCTAGTGGTCCGTGAGCGCCCCCTAGTGGTCCGTGAGCACCCCCTAGTGGTCCGTGAGTATATTGGTAACATTTCACATTTGAAATAAATAAATACATTTAAGTTTTCTGCACTCTCGCGGGAATAACTCCGCAATGGAGCGAGCTTACGTTTCACTTTCGATTACATGATATAGCCCAGCGCAACACCTTCATCACACATGTTGCCACTGGCTTGTACCATTTTCAGGCAATTTGTAATTTCTTCTAGAAAAGCGATGTGATTTTGGATATTTGTGGAGTTAGGTGGTCCGTGAGTGTGTTTTTATTGGTTAAGTGGTCCTTGGTATGACAAAGGTTTGAGAACCACTGATCTAGATAATTCTAACAGCTCTCATCATGGCTGGCACTGAGGTACTTCCGGGTCACTCTGTGAGGAAGGTTTCTCATTTCAATTTTGACCGCATCCTTGCTTTCCCTTTCAGTGAGTTCGTCGTTTTTCCTGTGGCTTGCGTCTGGATTTCCCTGATCAGAGGGTTCCTGGTTTGTTCCTGTTTTGTGTTATTCTTTTCAGAAAATCTTAAAATTCAGATTTTTTTCTGAAAATCTTAATATTCTGACTTTGAAAATAAAAAAGTTATACTTTTTCAGAAATTTCAATCCTGACTTTTTCTTAACATTTCAGAGTTCTGACTTTTTATCAAATGTTTTGCATAAAAACCTTTTTTTTCTCAAAATCTTAAAATTCAGATTTTTCTCTGAAAATTCAGTTTTTCTCAAAATTTCAATTCTGACTTTTTTCTCAAAATCTCAGAATAATTAAATTGTGATTATATTCCCGGTTTGTTCTTGTTTTGTGTTATTTTTCCCTTTTGTTCCTCCTCGCCTGCCCCCGCCATTTGTTTGTGTTGTACCAGCTCTTAATTCAATAAATGCTCTCGTTTTGTTTTTTGAAAATCTTAAAATCCGGACTTTTTTCAAAAATCACAAAAATCTGACTTTTTCTCAAAATCTCTAAATTCTGAGTATTCCCGGTTTGTCTGTTATTTTTCCTTTTGTTCCACTTCGCTTGCTCCTCCCTGGTTGTACTGCTTTTGGATCTATATCTACTATTGGATATGCATGGTCCCTGTTGAATATATATATTTTTCATTTCTTTTATTAATAATAAGTCTCAATAATAAACATTATTTTGTACGTGGCTTACTGTATTTATTCTACTAAACAAAACAATGAATGTTTTAAAAAATATTTTAAACACAAACAAAAAAGCCTTCATAGATAAATTAATATCTTAATTTGTCATAAACAGAAGCTGACAGCAATTCTGAATTATTTTTAAATGACACTTGTTGCCCCTCTTGTACACACTGATGAGCATGATTTGCAATAACTGGATAAAAGTGCAATCTACCAGCAATAAACTTAAAGATAAATTAACTTTTTGGTTTGGGTAAGAGTGTGTTTTGGGTTATCAACGTGTCACGGTTGTTCATCGTGTCCGTTGAAAAGAGCAGGTAATCAATAGATTCAGGGATGTGTTTATTGTGTTTGTCAAAAGGGATACTTGCGGGTTTTCCAGGCGCTCCAGCAGAACCTGGTCTTCCTCGTGGACCTTCACCCCCCTGAAGGACAGAATTCATTGGATGCATTACTGCCTCTGTTAAGACTCTGTTACTGAATACAGATTTTGATTACACATTTATATACCAGACATTAGCGATCAGGATTGTTTGGATTAAGATCATTTCTTAAAAAGGTGAAGAATAAATAAAATCATACTTTTTTCTGAAAAACTTAAAATTCTTGAATTGTTTTTTTGGATTTCAGACTTTTTTTCTCAACATTTCTGACTTTTTCTGGAAATCTGTTTTTTTTCAGAAAAACTTAAAATTCTGACTTTGGAATTTTTTTTTCATACTTTTCCTGAAAATCAAAATTCTGACTTTTTCTCAACATTTTAGAATTCTTACTTTTTCTGGAAATTACTTTTTTTCAGAAAATCTTAAAATTCTGACTTTTTTCTCAAAATCCTTAAATAAATATATTAATAATTAGAAAATTATAATAATCATAAAAACAACTCATTAAAAACTGTACTCACTTTTTTCCCAGCAGCTCCTCTGTTTCCTTTCCTTGCAGCCTGGGCTCTTTTCCCCTAATGAACACATTATCTCCATTATATACAAATGTTATTCATTAGATTTATTTATTTTCAATAAAACCTTATAACTGCCTCCCCCTCACCTTTAGCCCCTGACCTCCTTTAGACCCCGGCCCACCTGGAGGACCAGCAGCTCCAGAAGACCCTTTAGCTCCTGCAGAGCCAACGAACCCCCTCTTCCCCAACGCCCCCTAAAACACACACACACACACACACACACACACACACATCTTGCTTCATGATTAAAGTGAGATTATTACCCCCCATGGAGAGATGTATGCGATATGCGCGGTAACTATTCGGCACACATTGGAGTACGTATGTGGGTGTATGTTGTATGTATGTATTACAATGTAATGTAATGTAATGTAATGTTGTATGTATGTATGTTATGTCTGAATGTTTACAAAAATGACAATAAAAAGAGTATTACAAAAATAATAATAATAACACTGAATGATTACATTTCAAAGGCTGAGAGTTAAAATATATATATATTTTACCATTTTTCCTCTCGTACCAGGCTCTCCATTTGCCCCTTTATGACCCCTAACGCCCTGAGGAGGACAGAAGGAGACATTGGTCACATCTTTATACACATAATTAAATAATTAATAATAATTCATTCTATTTAGAGGCGCCGTTCAAAGCACCCAAGGACACCTTACAATATAAAATATTATATTATATTAAATAGACTATTATAAATACACTCAACCAGATGAAACACCCACCATGTCTCCTCTGAAGCCGTGAAGACCGAGCCTCCCCGTCTCACCGTGACTGCCCTGAAACACACAGCAGAGAAACATAATGTGTAAATCAGTGTTTCTCAAACTTCAAAGAACACTCGCGGACCACCTAACTCCACAAATATTAAAAAACACATCGTTTTTCTAGAACAGATTACAAATCGCCTGAAAATGGTACCAACAAGTGGCAGCACGTGTGAAGAAGGTGTCGCCCTGGGCTATATCATGCAATCAAAAGTGAAACTTAACCTCCATCCATTGCGGAGATATTCCCGCGAGAGTTCATTTCAAATGTGAACAATATACTCACGGACCACTAGGGGGCGCTCACGGACCACCAGTAGTCCGCGGACCACACTTTGAGAAGCACTGCTATAAAGGGAACTCCTTCACACGGAGGCATGACACTGTGTTAGGATTAATACATAGTTTATTACACCTTTGCTCCAGGCTTTCCACTCTTTCCATCCTCTCCTCTGTTGCCGGGGAAACCCTGAAAGACACGTGAAATGAGTCAATTTAATGTTTTAACACAAATATAAAAACTTGTTTTGTCTAAGCTGTTTCATGCACAATCTGTCATTTAGTTTTTAATTCACTCCTTTAGGCTGTGGTAAAGCATTAGGTATTTTAAATTGGAAGTTTAAAATCAGCTGTTATAATAATAATAATGATAAATCC
>CADEHL010000120.1:64303-179378 GCA_902827135.1 Harpagifer antarcticus | reverse complement strand
TACTGGATCAGTGAGCTGCATGAGATACTGACAGGCTGTCAGGAGAGAGAGGAAAAGAGAGCGCTTCCGCTCATTTCTCCCTTGTTATTATCCAAAGTTAATGTAAACTTGAATAATTAATTCATTTGAATGTAACAATTATGTTGGTTGTTGTTGGGTGGAAGCGCCAATGATGAATGAGCCCCATTAACTGAGTTTTAAACATAACTTTAATGGAAGATCCCCATAGGCCCCGCCCACTCGATCCGATCGGAGCATCCCTGACAGGTCCACACACTGCTTCCCCGCAGTGAGGCTCCCCCCGCCCTCCTGTTGACAGTTCACGAGCGTCGAGCTCTTCGCCCCCCCCACCCCCCCCCTTGATAATTCACGATCGTCAGCATGCTGATAAAATATGCACAATATATGCACTCCACTATGCTGTTGTACTGTATCTGAAGATCTTAATATCATCAACCAGCCCCTATTCCAAACTCATTGAATAGCCCTGGCGTAGTGTATCTGTGAAGAATCCCAAATACAATTCATTGTTTACATTGCGGCTAGTGCTAAACCAGAAGAAAAAACCCTTTTTCATTTTTAACGGTAAGTGGAAAGGGGCTGGGCTACATGAGGTGAATTGAGCCAACATAATTAGACAATTTTTTCTGACTGTGTTGTTGTGGCAATTCATCACTCACAACAGGAAAAAATAAAACGGAGAGGAATCAATAAAACACAAACACAGATATAGTTGATTCATTATTTCGTTGTACAACAATCAATCATTAAAACTGCGGTCGCACTTGTGCGCGCAGTGATGAGCGGGCCCTGTCGGGGTCCTCCGGCAGCGACCCGGAAACGGATGTCGGCGCACCGTCTCGAAGGAAAACAAATTTCTCTAAAGGGTCGTTGAGGATCGATTATCGAGGAGGCTGTCTGGAGGAGCCGTAACCGGGGATACACTGATGAGTTCTCGGGAGTCGATTTCAGCCAACAGTGATGTTTCACACTTTATTTGTAGGCTTTAGGAGATATCTACAAATAAACAGTAGGGTTAGGGTTAGGGAGTGTATAGGTGTCTGTTGTAATGAATATGCCGCCAGCAAAGGGTGTTGTTGGACTAACAGTAGGTGTGTGTTGTGTGTGTGTGTGTGTGTGTGTGTGTGTGTGTGGTGGTGTGTGTGTGTGTGTGTGTGTGTGGTGGTGTGTGTGTGTGTGTGTGTGTGTGTGTGTGTGTGGTGTGTGTGTGGTGTGTGTGTGTGTGTGTGTGTGTTGGTGTGTGTGTGTGTGTTGTGTGTGTGTGTGTGGTGGTGTGTGTGTGTGTGTGTGTGTGTGTGGGTGTGTGTGTGTGGTGTGTGTGTGTGTGGTGTGTGTGTGTGTGTGTGTGTGTGTGTGTGTGTGTGTGTGTGGGTGTGTGTGGGTGTGTGTGTGTGTGATGTGTGTGTGTGTGTGTGTGTGTGTGTGTGTGTGGTGTGTGTGTGTGTGTGTGTGGATGTGTGTGTGTGTGTGTGTTGTGTGTGTGTGTGTGTGTGTGTGTGTGTGTGTGTGTTGTGGTGTGTGTGGTGTGTGTGGTGTGCGCCCGGCCGACCGGCCTCCAGTCGCTTATCTGACCTACCAATTGGTCAAAACCTGGTACATTCTCCGTTAGCCTACGAGCTCCCCGTTTGAGCGAAGGACTATTCCTTCTCAATGTAGCATGACATTGGATATGCGCTGAAGTTGTCCTGGATTGGAATTTTTCCGATCATTCCCCTATGAGGAGTTTGCAGAAATGTCCTTAAAATGCATGAAACACGCACATTTTTAAAAATGGCCGACTTTCTGGGGGGCGGGGTTAATGGAAGGCAATTTGAAATATGTGTGCAATCATAATAGCAATATGTATACAGTGTTTCGTGAATATCGGAATAACTATATCCGAGTAGTTTGGAGTAATTTGCGACATGTAAATCGTCAAAAATGGTGTATTCGCTGTTAGCTTACGACCTCCACGATTGAGCTATCAAAAACGCACATTTTTCAAAATGGCCGACTTCTTGGGCGGCGGAGCTAATGGAATCTATGTACAAAATGTCCGCAATTCCATGAGGAATGTCTGTGCCAAAATTCGTGAAGTTCTGAGAAACTATATGTGACTACCACACAATAGGGGGCGCTAGTGAGCAGTTCTTTTGAAAAAAGTTTTTTTTTTACATTCTCGAAAAGGTTGTGGGCTCTAACGTGTGTCCCAAGTTTTGTGTCCAAAGCTCATTTTATGCTATCGCAATTTTAAAAAAAATGATAGGCCACGCCCACATTCTGCATTTGTTACGACACTTTAAATCTGAGTTCGTAGTCGCCCCGAGAGTATGTGTAAAAAAAAAAAAAGATTAGTCCATCCGCTCTTGAGTTAGAAATTGGTGGTGTTTTTGGCGACCCCTATAGTCCAAAATGAAAATACTTTGATGTGCCTATTCCCCAAGACAGACTGAACCTATTTACCAAAATCTGTGATGTTTGGATACATTGTTGATGAGTTATGAGCATTTCTTTCTAAGCCCCGCCTTTTTGCGAGTACGTTTTAAATCACGGCGGAAATATTTATTGTTTGAACATGCTCATCTCCCAGGGTAATGTGTCTGACCCTCCACCGATGCTGGATACGAAGTTTGATGTTGAAAAACTGAAAATTGAAATTTAAGTGAATATTTAACTGTTTACGTAAATTATGCCAATTAAAAAAATAAAAAAACGTAGGTGGAGCTTCGGGTTCCAAGAGGATTATTTGTAGAGCAGGTCCTCCCGGATATGTGTGCAACATTTCAGCTCATTCAGAGTTACGGTGCGACTTTGTAAATTTATTCCGAAATGGGATTTTGATAGGTGGCGCTAGTGAGCAGGTTGAAATATTTAACCCATTGACTCCAGAATATTGAATTTTTCACCTGTCCTGGCGTCCGTGCAAATTATACAACTTTGTCAGCGTCCTAAAGGCCTCAAAAACAGGAAACGCCAGCAGAAAAATAATAATACCACCAATAACAATAGGTTCCTCGCACTTCGTGCTAGGACGCCGTGGGGTCCTAGCGCTCCGTGCTCGTGCCCTAATAATGAGGAAACATTACCTTGCACACAAGCAGTCAATACTGGTAATGCTCCAACGAGTACAAGTCTTTCACATCATATATAGCAGCTGTAATGAACGCACACACAATTTCCCTTACATCAGCCAACACACCCACATATGTTCCAGATGTCGAAAGGTCATTATCTCGTGACCTCTTTAGGTGTAATTCATACCCTGTCAGGATATGAACCACCTAACTAACAAGACTTAACTGTATTATCCTGAGGAGGGCCTCTTTGCACTTCCGCTCACTCCTAATAATTGCGGAAGAGACGATGGGCCTCTCTTCTCTGGAAACTGTAATTCAATAACATACCTAATTATATTGACTAGGTCCAAGACTGATATAATAGTGTGTTTCCTGTTTCCTGCAGATGTCCAGCAGCTGGTGGTGGTTAAAGAAGAGCCTCTCCCTGACCAGCAGGAGTGGAGCACCAGTCTGGACCGGGAGGACCCAGAGCCCCCCCCCACACATTAAGCAGGAACAGGAGGAACTCAGGATCAGTCAGGAGGGAGAGCAGCTTCAGGAGCTGGAGGAGGCTGATATCACCAAGTCCACTTTCACTCCTGACCCTGTGAAGAGTGAAGATGATAAAGAGAAACCTCAGTCCTCACAGCCTCATCAAAGACAAACTGATCACATGGAAACAGAAGCTGATGGAGATGACTGTCGAGGACCAGAACCAGCCAGGAACTCAGATCCAGAGAGCAGTTTACAACCAAAGACTGAGGACCACACTGAAGACTCTTCTGAAGACACTGATGACTCTTCTGAACCTGACGCTGAACACAATGCTGATTGGAAGGAGACCAGAGAACTTGCCTCACGCTCAAACTCACTGAAAAATAGACAAGAATCTGTCAGTGATCCACAACGTAGTGCTGAAAAGAAATCATTCAGCTGCTCAGTCTGTAAGAAAGCTTTTAGCAATAGAAAATATCTAAATCGACACATGAGAATCCACACAGGAGAGAAACCCTTTCGCTGCTCAGTTTGTGAGAAAGCTTTTTCACTGAGAGGAACTTTAAAGGCACACGTAAGAATTCACACAGGAGAGAAACCCTTTTGCTGTTCAGTCTGTAAGAAAGCTTTTTCACATAGTAGAAGTTTAAAGGTACACATGACAGTCCACACAGGAGAGAAACCATTCAATTGCTCAGTTTGTGTGAAAGCTTTTTCACAGCGTGGACATTTAAAGACACACATGAGAGTCCACACAGGAGAGAAAGCACACATCTGCTCAGTCTGTAAGAAAGCTTTTTCACGGAGTGGAAGTTTAAAGAAACACATGACAATCCACACCGGAGAGGAAATATACAGCTGCAATGTGTGTGACAAAAGATTTAAATGGCGTAATCATTTCCAAAGGCACAAGTGTGTTGGTCGTCAGTCCTCACAGCTTAATGAAATTCAAACTGAGGATAACGGAGAGGCAGAGCCTCCAATCAGCAGCTCAGCTGAACACATGGAAACAGAAGCTGATGGAGAGGACAATGAATAAGTCTTATGACAGTTCACACGTGAGAGAAATCTGTCTGACTGGATTAACATTGTTGTACAACATCCATATAAGACTTAAATCTTTATCAACATAAGTGGACAATATGTTTAATGTTTTTGTCATTCTGATGTATACGTTAACCCAGGGGTGGCCAACCCGCGGCTCTCGAGCCGCATGCGGCTCTTTGCATAGTTTCATGCGGCTCTTCAGTTCATATCGAATTGTATATGTGTGAGTTTGGGGGAGAGACACTGACTCCTGACTAGTGTTGCACGGTGTACCGATACTTGAATGGTACCGCGATACCCTGCCGTTAAAAATGTTACTATTCCTCCGTTTCATTAGTATCAGTACTTTAAGAATGACGGGGGAAAGTACTCCGGTGAGAAAGCGCCGTTTAATAAGAGCCGTGTGTGTTCAGCGCTCTGCTTCCACTCCCTGCAGCCGTGCCTGCAGTCCCTCCCCTCTCAAGCACGCTCTAAGTGCCTCCCCTCTCTCGTGCACGCGCTAGCTGCCAGAGCATGTGAGAAAACGAGAAGCATGGCTGCAAGTGGGAGTGCAACTGCCGCTGCGCCTCGACTTGTTGACAGAAAAGACGCGAGAAGAGAAATGTGGAAGTATTTGAGCTATAACTCTGACAGTGAGGGCAAGCCTACGGACACCACGAGGCCTGTCTGTCAGACATGTATTAATTTGATTTAATACGAATTATTGTCATTTATTTTATGTATTGTTCTCATTGTTTAAAAGTTTGTGTTCTGGTTCTGGTGTGAAATAAAGCACAATAATTACATTTAAGACTGTTTCCCTTTTTTTAAGAAAAGTATCGAAAAAGAATCAGAATCGCAATTCTTGACTTGGTATCGAAACTAAAATGTTGGTATCGTGACAACACTAGCTACTCCTGACAGTTAAACCTGATATTAAGTAGGTCTGTTAAGTATTGAATGCTGATCATTCTGACGTCATTTGGCCGGTCAAAGTTGTTTGGGCTCGGATAAAATCGCTCCGTTACTTTCGTCCCGTGTTACTTTCGTCCCGTGTTACTTTCGTCCCGGCTCTCCCTACGTGTGGTGTGGTGTCAGTATGAGAGGATGACAGCGCGTCTAATTTTGATGTGGCCCAAGAGCCAATCACAATAATACCTGCAATGCAGTGAACCAATCACCTTTGAGGGGGGAACACCTATCGTTGATTAAACACTATCCAGTGTTTCCCCTACCATTGTCTTGGAGGGGCGCTGCGCCTCGCCAACGGAGTTATATATATATTTAAAAAATATATATAATTATTTATTTTTTAAAATATGTATATATATATAGCACCAAATTGCAAATAATCTATAACTACTGTCACTTTTCACATTGAACATGTGCTCTTTTATTAAATAAACTAAACGCTTTCATTTTAAGTTGTGAGTTTAGTGTTTTTGACCCTAAGAAACACTGATGCATTAATCAATAACAATAATCCACAACTCCTCTCTCTGCTTCAGAGGATTTAAAAAATATATCCCAATGCCACAAAAATGCATCGGTGACGTGTTGAAATCTTGTCTCCAGAAAACAAAAAACTGAAACAAGCGGTATCAGTGACTGTGTGTTTGATGTGGCCCTTTGCAGTAAAATAGAAAAAATGTGGCTCTTAACCTCTGACTGGTTGGCCACCCCTGCGTTAACCAGTGACTGTTGATGAACCATTTTATTTGGATTGAGGGCTCTAAGTTTCCATATAGAGATATAGGATGAATTAATGTATTGTTCTTTATTTCTAAATGTTTGGTATCATTGCTATCCTGTTAATGAGCCCGGTTTTACATAAATGTACCTGTTACCGGAGTGTTTTTGCTTCTGTAACTGTAAGGGAATACATTTTCCTATTTTGTATCCTGATGACCTCATGCCGTTACATGTAATACGTTACTCCCTAAGCCTGTTTTCACCCATCTGCAACCGATTCACTAATAATCACAAATGTTCATTTATTTGACCCCTTGACTCGACTATTTCTTGTTTAATAATCGTTACATCTCCTCAGGACCAAGTTCCCGTGTCCTGCCTTTCACCTGCTGATCACCTACTGCTCATTTAAGGTGGACTGACCTTTACAATGGACCCGCTAGTCTTAGTGTCTTAATGCAAACGTTTTTGTAAAGTGACGCTAGACCAAAAACGTGCTGTTGGGCTGTGTGCTCTCTGCAGGATGGTGTCTGTACGCAAAGATTATTTATGGTATGAGAGCTTCACTCTGTTTTTGTTGTCCAAACGACGCCAACAGAGGGCGGGTACTAACATTCACAAACACATACCTATCTCCCGCAAGTATTCGGAGGAAGATCCTCACAGGTAGCGGTTACTAATAACTCACAAACACACTCCTATCCGACACAGATGGTGGGTACTAACATTTAAAACACATACCTATCTCCGGGGCCGGCCATCGGTATAGGCAGTATAGGCGAATGCTAAGGGCACATCAACCCATAGGGGGCGCCGGAAAAAAATTAAAAGTTAGAAATTAAAAAAATATATTTTTTTTAATTTCATAACACAATTTCCCGATTTTGGATCAACTAAGTACATCTTATTATCTTATACTAACAGAACTACGCATATATTGCGTACAGCGCCCATAAACTATGGCACCCCCCCCCCCCCCCCATCAAGTTGAGCTGCCCCAGCCCCAGTAAAAACCAGAGGTTTATGTGAAATTGTTCTTTTTTGGAAATAATGGTTTTAGTGTGCAATGATAGGTTTTAATTTTGTATTTGTATTCATTTAAAAATAAATCAAACTCCCAAAAAACGTACACAGCTTTTATAAACATTGGAATTGACTGTGTAAGCGGCCGCGGGGGGAGAGCTTTAGAGAGCTCTCTCCTGAAAGACTGAGCGGCTCTGATAACCTCAGCTCAGTGAGGTAAAGGCACACTTTTATATGATCATTATAGTTATAAGAGAATAGGTGAAAAACAGGTATAAAATACTGACGGTACAAAAAAGTTGTTATTAATAAACAAGAATACAGTTTGAAAGGAGAGTGATTTGTAAAATATCCATAAAGAAAAAGAAAATCTGTTTACAGTTCTGTTTCATATGGGTGTTGAGAGATGTATCCATAGATCTCCTAATGTTGCTCTCAAAGTGCACCAGATTGATGCTTTTAACTTCAATATTTAAAAAAAAAGTCTTCACATGGGTGCATGCCCCCGGACCCCCCTAGAGGAGGTGAGGTCCCCCCCCCCCCACTTAAATCATGTTCAAATGGATAGGAAACTAAATACAGTTGCACACATCTTGTGTCAATATCTTTTTGTGTTGGTGGTCATGCCACAAACGTGCACACGCAAATCATAGTGAGTGTCTGCATTTTGGGGGGGGCGGGGGCGCCAGCTAAAATCTTGCCTAGGGCGGCAAATTGGTCAGGGCCGGCCCTGCCTATCTCCCCCAGGTATTCGGAGGAAGATCCTCACAGGTGGCGGTTACTAATACTCACAAACACATCTCAATTCATTCCACTCATTCAACAAAGTAATTCACTCAGCATTCAACCAAGACATTTGAGAGATATTTACCAAGTTTGAGAGAACCTTACCGAGAGCAAAAACCCAGCTCTGAGGGACAGAGCTTACCGAGAGAGAGCATACCAGGGGAACACCCCCCCTCCCCCTCTCTCTCGCTCTCTCCAAAAAAAAAAGTTCCTCCCCATCCACCAGTCTTTATGCTCAAAAACATCTCTCATTGAAATAATATGCTACACAGGGGCGGACTGGCCATGTGTGTTCTGGAGAATCACAGAACGGACGATCGTCCTTATTATTATGCTGTTTAACCCTCTGGAGTCTAAGGGTATTTTCTCGATTTTTAGATGTTTTCTTAAATCACCTTTTAAATGTATTTCTTCTAACATGGCACCCATGTGTTACATATCAAAAATGTTCAGGACAATCTTTAGTATTGCTATATATGCAAATTACTCACCTTAGAGCACTGTTTGATGCGATAAGTAGCTCAAAAGCTTAAAATGTTACATCCGATTTTCGGAAAATCTTCAAAACTCTTGTGAAAACACAAATGTTTTCATGTGATCTAATTGTTTTGGTGTTTTAGATTTGGTTACCAAAGTCTTAGGATTACAAAAGTAGTGAAATATTTGAATTACACTGTATATAAATGTTATTCATGTCTAAAATGACAAAAAAACTATTCATTATACATACAAATAAAAACAGCAAATATACACTTGTTAGAATATTGAACACCAGAACATTTTTTCAACTGTTTATAAAAAACACTTTCACTCACCACTCGACCCAACCATGGACAAGCGGGAGAAGATGATGGACTTTCACTCAGATTAAGTCCTCATGCCATGCCTCAAAGCAGTTGCGTTCCAGTGAGACACACAGGATAACATCACACTGCTTGCACTTCCAAGGTGTGTCCTTTCTCTTGCCTTGGAAGTAGCAATGTTTGCATTTCCTGCGACCTGTGGTGGCCCTGTCGCTTGCTGCCTGGACATCAGCAATGGACACAGGAAGATGAGCTGCAGGTGCCCGGACAGGAGGTGTATGGACAGGCTTGCCACAGAGCTCAGCACTCAGCTCCTCCATGAATGCTCTGTGTGTCATGGGCTTCTTCTGTTGTGACAGACAGACTGCTTTGTACATAATGTAGCTGTTTGTAGTGGCAATGTCCAGGAAATGATCAAACAGGCTCCTGTACCAGCGCATGGTCTTGTGCTTTGAAGAGTAGTACTGTATGAGCTGATCTGACGGATCAACTCCACCCATGTCAGGGACAGGGGGTCTCTGCTCGGGTCCAGGAGCCATCTCTCTGCTTCTGCCTTCTCTGCACGGTGTTGCCAGAGTATGCTTCATGGATGGTGGAGCAGACAGCTACTTCCCTGTTGTCCATCCACTTCACAAATACCAGTGGGCCCTCCCTGATCCATCTTATGGAGCCTCTTTTGGATTTTTTTGTCAGGGCGTTAGTCTGTGGCCTTGTGCAGTCTTCTCCTCGTCCTCCTCTCTTGATGAAGAACACGTCCGTCAGTCTTCTCCTCGTCCTCCTCTCTCGATGAAGAACACGTCCGTCAGTCTTCTCCTCGTCCTCCTCTCTCGATGAAGAACACGTCCGTCAGTCTTCTCCTCGTCCTCCTCTCTCGATGAAGAACACGTCCGTCAGTCTTCTCCTCGTCCTCCTCTCTTTGTGAAGAACACATCCGTCAGTCTTCTCCTCGTCCTCCTCTCTTGATGAAGAACACGTCCGTCAGTCTTCTCCTCGTCCTCCTCTCTTTGTGAAGAACACGTCCGTCAGTCTTCTCCTCGTCCTCCTCTCTTTGTGAAGAACACGTCTGTCAGTCTTCTCCTCGTCCTCCTCTCTTTGTGAAGAACACGTCCGTCAGTCTTCTCCTCGTCCTCCTCTCTTGATGAAGAACACGTCCGTCAGTCTTCTCCTCGTCCTCCTCTCTTTGTGAAGAACACGTCCGTCAGTCTTCTCCTCGTCCTCCTCTCTTGATGAAGAACACGTCTGTGAGTCTTCTCCTCGTCCTCCTCTCTTTGTGAAGAACACATCTGTCAGTCTTCTCCTCGTCCTCCTCTCTTGATGAAGAACACGTCCGTCAGTCTTCTCCTCGTCCTCCTCTCTTGATGAAGAACACGTCCGTCAGTCTTCTCCTCGTCCTCCTCTCTTGATGAAGAACACGTCCGTCAGTCTTCTCCTCATCCTCCTCTCTTTGTGAAGAACACGTCTGTCAGTCTTCTCCTCGTCCTCCTCTCTTGATGAAGAACACGTCCGTCAGTCTTCTCCTCGTCCTCCTCTCTTGATGAAGAACACGTCCGTCAGTTTTCTCCTCGTCCTCCTCTCTTGATGAAGAACACGTCCGTCAGTCTTCTCCTCGTCCTCCTCTCTTCATGACAGCGCTCTGAGTGTCTGCTGTAAAGCATCCTGATACTGTAGATTCACCCTGGGGTGCTGATTGATTCAAACTCTTCTTCATCAGATATTAAGCCATATTTTAACCCCTTCATATTGCTCTGCTTTTGTGTGGCCCATTCAGTGAGCTCTGTAATCCTCCTGTGAAACAGAGCCTCATCACCCTGAAGACCCTGAAGATCCCCTGTGGATCTTCGGTGTTGAGCAGGGCCCACCTGGGGGGGCCTGAGCCCATCTGGCTGCTGACAGTGTACGGCTACAACAAACTGACGCGGCTGGATGAGTACAAGGCCAGGATCATGTGCACCTTCGTAATTTACCCCAAAATTAACGAGAACATCGCTAGCGAATTGGGCGGCCCCATCTCCACCCTTGAGATACATGATGCAATCAAATCTATGCAAAGTGGGAAGTCTCCTGGGCCCGACGGCTATACAGTTGAATTCTATAAGACATATTCTTCCAAGTTAGCCCCGATTTTGGCTAGCATGTACAATGACTCTCTCCTGACAGGCCGATTGCCAGAAAGGTTGTCCATTGCGTCTATCTCACTGCTTCTCAAGAAAGACAAAGATCCTACTTCGTGTGGCAGTTACTGTGGAGAAAACTTCTGTGCAGCAATGTGGAGCCAAGGCTCAGGAAAGGATGAAAGCAGGAACGGCTTTAGTCAAACACTGATATTTATTGAGAGTATAATACGGCCGGAGAGATCACAGAGCATTTCACACTTTACATGTGAACTACCAAGCAAACTCTGACACACAAAGAGTAGAAACATGCATCTAGAGAGAAAAGGCGGTCTTAGAAAGCCCGCCTTTTCCTAATCATTACCAGACCTTGGGACAAAGACCCATCTGTATTCCCAACTCAAATGAACCAAACCCCTCACCCACAGGAAGGCAGAGGACCTCTTGACCAGTGTTCTCCACTTATTACAGATAGGAGCTGCGATTTAACACAAAGCATATGTTTCTAATTTGACAGGTTTCTCAGAAAAGCTGAGAAACTCAAGACACAAAGAGATCGGATTAAAATATTCCTTGACAGTTTCACTCTTTTTATCAATTTATGATAACCAATTAACATTAGTCTAAGAATATTTCAGTCAATACTTCATGTTTTTAAATATGTCGTGTAGTAATAGATGTATTTATTTTTCTTCTCAAGAGAGTACCAGAATGTGTATTTTATGTTAGTATTTAAAAAATCTCTGCGGGCAGAATCCCCCAGACCCCCCTGCAGGGGTTGGCAGGTCAACTCTCTCACCTGTGGGGAAATTGCAGGATTGGCTCCAGGTCGCCCTTTTTATTTACTACAAGACAAATGTGCCTTTTTATTTCATACAGTTCAATTTGGATTGAGACAGGGAAATAATCTAAACCTCACGCGTGGCGTTTCACTGTCAAGGGGAGCGTGTATGTAATTACATTGCAAATACTGACTTGAGCCCCACCACTGTATGGGTTAGCCCTACCAGAGATTACCCAACACAAATGCTCTGGAGCCACTGTTTGCGGTCTATAATGACAGAGAAGAGCCTGTCAAGTTTGGCTGTACTCAGCATTGAATCAAAACACACCATAGCTTTAAATCTTAATAAGTGAGGCGTTTTGATGAACAAGATGGTAATCACCACATTCAGCTGTAATAGGCATGCCAACTTGATGCTAACAACTCTGCTCACGGATGAGTCAATGAGAATAATAAACTGTTAAGATGATGACCGTGTGTATAATATTTTTCTTCTTTGTGGGGGTCTGCCCCCAAAAAAACAGTTTCAAGTCCTGAGAAAGTCAAATAAGACAGTGTGTAAAACTTCACTGCCCAGCCAAACAAAAGTAACCACTTTGATTTAACTAGGCCAGCAGGTAAGGGCTTTCCACTGGACAACTGCAGTGATGTGTTTTAGCTGAATACACGTTTTTTAACCCTAACTGATGCAGTTAGTCACTTCTTTAATGTTTGTTCTTTCTAATGTAAAGTCAAGGTTGTAACTGTTTGCAATGAAGTCGTGGGGCGCTGAACTGTTCTTTTGATTCTTTTGATATATGATAGTAATGACTTGAGGGTGAGCAAGCATCTTGAGGAGCATTCATCATTATCTCCTCCAACAAATATAGTTTATTTAATAATAACACTGAATATGTGAATCATAACAGTGATTGACAGCTGATAGGAATAATACTATCATATTCATGCAGACAAACATCGATGATACAGTTAATTAATGTACTTATTGCAGCAGTCTGCATTTGGTTCCCCTGCTGGTCTAAGAGTGAGACAAAGTCATTCAGTTATTGTTCAGTTCAAATCCATGAAATGATGTCTGCCACCTTATATATTTATATGTAAGGCTTTACTGATGTGCCACAAGAATGTCACCAAATGTTATTGAGTTAAAATATCAATATTGTGGCTTACCAAGTTAACATTGTTGATATGACTGCGATTAAATCAGCATATACTTCTGCCAGGGGATGCCACCCCTGAAATTCTCCTGCCACCCTCTGGCCACCACATGAATATTTTTCTAGATCTGCCCCTGTTGTGCAGATTGGTTTATTTCAGAATAATATATATGATATGTTTTATAATGATTGATCATGAAAATGTTCTCAAAGCTGGTGAAGGTGCAGCTAGTTTGAATGACTTTGTATACTGCAGGGTAGCTGGTGAAGGAGCAGCTAGTTTAAATGGCTTTGTATACTGCAGGGTAGCTGGTGGATTTACTCGAGGTGGAACTAAAGTCTGATTTAACACTTGATTATATTCCACATCATTCATCCAGATCTGTGAAGTAACTAAAGGGATTAAATACATGTAGTGGAGTAAAAGTACACCATGTAGGCTACCTCTGAACTGTAGTGGAGTAGAAGAACAAAGTAGCAAAACATTTAAATACTTAAATAAAGTACAAATATCTCAAAATTGTACCCAAGTATAGTACTAGTTGAGTTTATGAACTTAGTTACTTAACACCACTGGCTATACAGATAGAAAGACTAAGCCTTGCACAGAGGCATGAAAATACATTTTTTCTCAAAATGCTCAACAGTGCTGCCAACATTATAAAGTGACTGCTACACAATTAAAATGAATGCTCTTATATATTTCTATTAAATGTGACTCTTTAGCGTTTCTGTTATTATTTCCACTGCTGCTTTTTTGTTTTAGTTGCTCTGTCTGTTCGCATTTGGAAGATGTATGGACCCGCGAAGGAGAGGCCCAGGGAAAACAACATCTATCTTGGAACTGCAATTACTTATCTTAAAGAGATTGCACCATCATACTCCTTTTAAAAAAAAAATGTCTCAATTAATTTAGCACATTTAATTATGCACACAATAAAGACCTCAACAAATATATTGATCCTGGCTTAACCAGCGACCTTTACTCTATTGTTCATAAGCTCAGTAGTTTAACAACTATTAGAATTGTAGTAATGTCTGTAGACCAATTGTACTAGAAATAATTTGAAACAGTTTAATAAAGAATGTTAAACTACAGTTAAAAAAACTATAATTGAACTTCAACTTATATCAATTATCTGATTCCAGTGGCCAGTTGGAAAAGACAATCAACAAAGTTTCCATTTTGCAGCAACAGCGCAAAAGGTTTCAACCACAATTAGTATCATGTCTGAGTTCTATCTTGCTTTGTTTCAGAATGTGTTCAATACATTACGTTTTTTATTCATTATTACCATACGATACATAGATTAAGAATAAATGAAACAAATAATACAACATTGACCTCATTGAGCAGATTTTTTTAACCCTGATCTCCTCAGGCCGGTATTTATGACCAGCAGTGGTGCCTCTGATGGTCTCAGGGTGTGAGACAGATGCAGGACATAAAAACACTCTTTTGCTTCTTATTTTCATTTTGCAGCACATTTATACTATAATATATAATGTTGCTTTACATCTTTACATTATTTTTTATTTTGTTCTCAAGTCATTTACTTTTGGTGAGATAACTAAAGTTTAGTTCACTTAACCCTGGCTATGGACTGATTCATTATTAGTTGTTACAAAGTATACACAAGACGGCGGGTAGGCAAACCAATATAGAAACAATTAGACAAACAAACATGAACTCGCAACAAACATCAGCGTGGCAGCAAAGCTCATCCAACTTAATTTAATCCGAATAGAGAGATTTCAGAGGAGGTAAGGAAATATCTGTTTAATATGAGTGCCTTCTTACTCATATATACTTGTACAAGTGCTAAGAACGGAATCTGTTGAAGAGCAATAACTAATTTATTCTCAATCAACAACCACCATGCCAATTTAGTGGTACTTTGCCCCCCCCGATCCGGAGAGCATAGACTTTTTATTTATTCAGTACCTTTTCTTCTCCAACATCAGTCAAATTTAACAACCCATCAGTTCATTACAACGATGAAATATAGCACTATGTCACATTCTCGCGTACCATCCTTCCCATTAATGACCAATTAACCTATATTTTGATGTGTGCATCCCGGGCAGACACCCAGTTTCTCCAGCAAGTAGGAAACTGCGGCGCAGACAAAATAAATGCTTTTAGACCGAAAAAAATCGGCAATGGTGTGAGGAAAAGATATATGACACTCTGTGCTTTTCTTCCTCTCTTGCCTGCGGCCCCCGCAGGGGGGTGAAATCACACACACACTGCAGCAGCAGCAAACAGATCCGAGGCGATAACTGCTGTTAATTTAACCGGTTGAAATCTCCAGAATTCTGCGATTTGTGTCAATACAAATCTATCACCCTAATGCAGAAGTCCACTTTACTGATGCTCTCTTTAAAGATCAAATGCAAAGCTTCCAAATATGCTACATTTTTATAGAAATGTTGTTTTTAAGACTGCCTGTTTTTTTTATTTAATTTAAATCGAGATAATACACCCAAAAAAAAGCTTTTTATTGATACAAAACTCGACCCAAAGCCGTCTGAATTTCTGACATGTCATTCCCAGCAGCCTCCGTGCGCGTGACGTCATTGTGGCCAAACAGTCTCTGGGTCAGGCAGTCTCGTTCACATGTCAGCGGTGTTTTTTGAAAAGAAAACTGAATTATATCCGCAAAAACATGGGTTATTGTTGTGCTTTCGGATGTATGAACGGTGCGGGATCTGGGAGAATTTTACATGCATTTCCCCAAGACAAAATCATCCGCCGAAACTGGATTTGTTTAGTGAATCGTGTTGGCTGGCAGCCGACAAAATGGAGCAAGTTGTGCTCTGACCACTTCGCGTGTGATGCATACGATGTTGATCCTGCCATCGTCAAGTCTGTTGGTGGAGAAGCATTAAAAGTACATCGGAGGCTGAAACCCGTATTGGTAGTAGGCTCCACCTGTTGCTGTCTGCGATTCTGCGATCTGCGATCTACGGAGGCCTGCTCCCACCTGTAGAGTACGGCTGTACTGGGGAGGTTTTTACCCCGGAGTCGTCGTGGAGAAACAGAGTGGATCCACGCTTCGGGCTTGGCCTGCTTCCACCGGGCGTGTACTGCTGTACGGAGGAGGATTTTACCACCGCTGGGGCCTGCTTTCACCCCGGGGATACCACGGAGGGACCGGAGCGATTCCACGCTGCTGTTTTGAGAAGTCTACTGGATTCAGGTCCCATATTTGAGCACAAAAAACAACTGAAAGAACGAAAGAGCCGGGCAATGCAGAAACGCCAAAGAATTGAGGTAAACAACTTTTGATTTGATTTCAAAGCGCACGGAGCACAGCAGATAACAGAATTGCAGTTGTATTGCTTATAGAGGTGGGCACCGTTAGATTCGGTGTCTTTACGATCATAAACAATGTGTTGGATGTGGAGCTAGGATAAGTAATAAGGGAGCTAGGAATGATTTTCGGTGCAGTAATAGGTTAGCATTTTTCACTCGGGGCTAATTCAGAGGCTCACATTGTGGTTTTTTTTCTTCAAATAAATGAAAAAGATCAGTTAAATGAGTTTTTTTTTTAAAGTTTTTTTTCACAACAGTTGTATTTGGATGGAATGAATACCTATAGTGATAATTCAAAGTAATAAAATGATTTTTACAGTCAAAAAGTTCAAATGGAACTTTATTTTTCTAAACCTCTCTAAAAAGGTCAAATTTCACTTGTTTTGCATCAATCTTGATACCGGGTACTTATTATATGTTATAGTTTTGATTCCTAAAGCTTTTAGTCTACTAACCCATCATTCAAGGGTGGTTTCACTATAAGTAATGTTTTTTTTTTAGGCGGACATTAGAATTGACATGTTTTTACTATGTTCCATCTGAATTTACTTTAAAATAAAAACATCTATATTGATTCTGACACTTCTACATCCAACAATTAATTTACCCCTTTTACAACTCCAGATCTTGGGTGGCCTCCGACTCAGAATCAGACATTATAACGAAACTAAGTTGTACTATCGGCGGAAGCAGCTGTGAGCGATAAGCCAGGTGGAAATATGTTTGGCCACGCTGACGTCACGCGACGCCATCTTGCGGAGACAAGCGGCTGAGAAATAAATCGTCGGACTTGGTGTTGGGGGTTGAACAAAATAAATATTGCGCATTGCCAGACGCATATTATCTCCGATTTTAATACTGCAATATCTTAAATAGTGTTGTAGCTATATGATTTCGATTTTACTGGCAATTATAAAAAATATCTTTGCATTTGATCTTTAAGGTCTCTCCGAATATTTGCTGTGTGTAATTGTCTGGTAATTTAATTCCAAAAAACACACACAGAGGAAATCAGTCAAAATCAATATTCCTAGGTTATCATTACCCCAAATATTCTTATTGTTTTTTACATGAGCTGTGTTTGCTCTGAAGGCGCATGCCCCAGCAGCAGTCACAGGGAAAATCGGCCGGCACAGTTCCCAATTTATTTCCTGGATTAAACTCCTATATGCCTCTCCATCTGCCTCTGTACACACTAATGGCATTAGATCTCCCCCTTTCTCTCTCCAACGTGGTACTCGCCATGGGTGTCCTCTTTCGCCGCTGTTGTTCAATATAGCCATTGAACCTCTCGCTATCTGGCTCAGAAGCCATGATAGGTTTGAGGGCATTACGCGTCCATAAACTGTCTCTATATGCTGATGACCTTCTTCTTATGATCTCGAACCCCTTATCCTCTCTCCCCCCCATACTGTCGATTTTAGATCAATGTGGCCGTGGATCAGGTTACAAACTGAACATTCAAAAGAGCGAAGTATTTTTTGTAAATAAAATGGCAGAGGCACTTCCCCAATCCCTATTCCCCTTTAAAAGGGCTGTGGAGGGGTTCAAATACTTGGGGGTGTTTTTTGCAAACTCTTTTAAAGACCTGTTCCCTAAAAACTTTCAGCCTCTACTAGATAAATGCAAAGCCGATATGTCTAGATGGGCCTCCCTTCCCCTGTCTCTTGCGGGTCGCGTAAACCTTATAAAGATGGTCATCCTGCCAAAGTTTCTTTACCTTTTCCAACACATCCCAGTGCGCATCAATACATCTTTTTTCACTGATCTTGATAAGCAGTTGAATGCGTTCATCTGGAACAACAAGCCTGCGCGTATTAGAAGGTTGTGTCTCCAACTCCCTAAATCAGAAGGGGGCCTGGCGCTCCCCAACTTTCGCCACTATTACTGGGCCTCTAATATTAACAAACTCCTCTATTGGGCTAAATAAAAACGTTCAGACCCCTGCCCACCTTGGGTACATATCGAGCTGTCATCTTCTGCTCCTTTGCACTCTATAATCTATATATAATCATGTGTACACCTTGTTGTTAATAAAAAAAACCTTCCAAACAAATGAACAGTCTTGTCTTTCATGTACAGTATATTGTTAACACATTTTAAAATGACCATGTTGAACAGCTACAACATGAAAATACTTCTAGGCAGAGTGTGGAGGATAATGGGAGAATGAACAGGGGCAGAAACACCATCTGAATAATGGCCACTTCTTGCTAAATTTACATTTCCATGTGAGGCTTTTATCCCAGGCGACTCACAATAGGTCAATGAACAATGAACAGTGGTAGACAGTAGCTCATTTACAAGGCACGGCATTTAAGGACAATCTTGAGGTACTTGAGACTAATCATGCAGCTTTATACTTCTGCTCCACAACATTTCGAGAATGAAGAAACCATCACGTATGAAAGGAACATGTGAATAGAGGGGCAGAAAACCGTCTTGCACATTTACATTTCAATCTTGAACAATGAACTGTTACGGTGTGTGTGGGAAGTAGGACCCAAATGCAGATTATAGTGACAAAAATGACTCCTTTATTTCAAGGCTACATAATCACACAGACATAACAGAACACTCACCGCAGACCAGGTCATGACACAAGACGAACCGACCAAGACAGACAGAAAAACCAGAACTTAAATACACACAAGACTAATCACACAAACAAGACACAGGTGAGGAGGGAGGAGAAAACACAGGGACACCAGGTGAACACAATCGGGTAAATTAGACACACCAGGGAAACTGACAGGGAATCACAGACAGATTACAACAGGCAGGAAACGGGGGGTGAACACTTTACAAAATAAAACAGGAAACTAAAGACAGAAACAGACAGACAAAACACAACACGGACAGATCGTGACAGAACCCCCCCCTCAAGGGACGGATCCCAGACGTCCCTAAACCCCAAAAACAAAAATCCCACACAGTCCAGCAGGGTGGGTGGAGGGGGTCCGGAGGAGGGACGTATCCCTAGGCCACCAGGGTGGGTGGAGGGGGTCCGGAGGACGGGACTAAGCTGACCGCCCAGGAGCCCAGTAGGGGAACAGGAAGGGATCTCGGGCGGACGGCCCGGGGGCAAGGCAGAGTCTAAGGTGGGGGTCTCGGGCGGACGGCCCGGGGGCAAGGCAGAGTCCATGGTGGGGAACTCGGGCGGACGACCCGGGGGCAAGGCAGAGTCCAAGGTGGGGGTCTCGGGCGGACGGCCCGGGGGCAAGGCAGAGTCTAAGGTGGGAAACTCGGGCGGACGGCCTGGGGGCAAGGCAGAGTCCAAGGTGGGGGTCTCGGGCGGACGGCCCGGGGGCAAGGCAGAGTCCATGGTGGGGAACTCGGGCGGACGACCCGGGGGCAAGGCAGAGTCCAAGGTGGGGGTCTCGGGCGGACGGCCCGGGGGCAAGGCAGAGTCCATGGTGGGGAACTCGGGCGGACGACCCGGGGGCAAGGCAGAGTCCAAGGTGGGGGTCTCGGGCGGACGGCCCGGGGGCAAGGCAGAGTCCATGGTGGGGCGAAGGCCACAGCGGGCGAACTCAGGGGGCCGAGCATGAGGGCGAAGACCAGACAGCTCCGGAGGCCGGGCAGGACCCGGTGTCGGCCGGACAGGAACCGGAGCCGGCGGGACAGGCTTCGGCAGGATCCCCCACGGAAGAGGACCAGGAGTTGGCAGGACCCCCAGCAGGAGGGTGGACGACGGGACCTCCAACGAGACAGGACAAAGGGTTGGCAGGACCCCCGGCAGGAGAGTAGTCGGCGGGGCCTCCAACGGGACAGGACACAGGGTTGGCAGGTCCCCCGGCAGGAGAGTAGTCGGCGGGGCCTCCAACAGCACAGGACATAGGATTGGCAGGACCCCCGGCAGGAGAGTAGCCGGCGGGACCTCCAACGGCACAGGACATAGGGTTGGCAGGACCCCCGGCAGGAGCGTAGTCGGCGGGACCTCCAACGGGACAGGACACGGGGTTGGCAGGACCCCCGGCAGGAGAGTAGTCGGCGGGGCCTCCAACAGCACAGGACATAGGATTGGCAGGACCCCCGGCAGGAGAGTAGTCGGCGGGGCCTCCAACAGCACAGGACATAGGATTGGCAGGACCCCCGGCAGGAGAGTAGACGGCGGGACCTCCAACGGCACAGGACATGGGGTTGGCAGGACCCTCGGCAGAGGGCTAGTCTGCGGGACCTCCAACTGGACAGGACATGGGGTTGGCAGGACCCCCGGCAGAGGGCTAGTCTGCGGGACCTCCAACTGGACAAGACATGGGGTTGGCAGGAACCCCGGCAGAGAGCTAGTCTGCGGGACCTCCAACTGGACAGGACATGGGGTTGGCAGGACCCCCGGCAGGAGACTAGTCTGCGGGACCTCCAACTGGACAAGACATGGGGTTGGCAGGACCCCCGGCAGAGGGCTAGTCTGCGGGACCTCCAACTGGACAAGACATGGGGTTGGCAGGACCCCCGGCAGAGGGCTAGTCTGCGGGACCTCCAACTGGACAGGACATGGGGTTGGCAGGACCCCCAGCGGAACCTCCAACGGTACAGGACATGGGGTTGGCAGGACCCCCGGCAGAAGACTAGTCTGCGGGACCTCCAACTGGACATGAGTAGGGGCTTGAGTGGGGACTCGAGAGAGGGCTTGAGAGGGAACTTGAGAGGAACCTGGAGAGTGGACTCGAGAAGGAACTCGAGAGTTGACTCGAGAGGTAACTCGAGAGGAGACCTGAGGGGAAACTTGAGAGGTGACTCGAGAGGACACTGGAGAGTTGACTTGGGAGGTGACTCGAGAGGACACTGGAGAGTTGACTTGAGAGGTGACTCGAGAGGACACTGGAGAGTTGACTTGAGAGGTGACTTGAGAGGACACTGGAGAGTTGACTTGAGAAGGAACTCGAGAGGTGACTCGAGAGGTAACTCGAGAGGGGACCTGAGAGGGGACTTGAGAGGGAACTCGAGAGTAGACCTGAGGGGAAACTTGAGAGGTGACTCGAGAGGACACTGGAGAGTTGACTTGGGAGGTGACTCGAGAGGACACTGGAGAGTTGACTCGAGAGATAACTCGAGAGGGGACCTGAGAAGGGACTTGAGAGGGAACTCGAGAGGAGACCTGAGGGGAAACTTGAGAGGTGACTCGAGAGGACACTGGAGAGTTGACTTGAGAGGGGACTCGAGAAAAGACTCGAGAGGTGACTGGAGAGGGGACTCGAGAAGGAACTCGAGAGGTGACTCGAGAGGTAACTCGAGAGGGGACCTGAGAGGGGACTTGAGAGGGAACTCGAGAGGAGACCTGAGGGGAAACTTGAGAGGTGACTCGAGAGGACACTGGAGAGTTGACTTGAGAGGGGACACGAGAAAAGACTCGAGAGGGGACCTGAGAGGGAACTCGAGAGGTGACTCGAGAGGTAACTCGAGAGGGGACCTGAGAGGGGACTTGAGAGGGAACTCGAGAGGAGACCTGAGGGGAAACTTGAGAGGTGACTCGAGAGGACACTGGAGAGTTGACTTGAGAGGGGACACGAGAAAAGACTCGAGAGGGGACCTGAGAGGGGACCTGAGAGGGAACTCGAGAGGTGACTCAAGAGGTAACTCGAGAGGGGACCTGAGAGGGGACTTGAGAGGGAACTCGAGAGGGGACTTAAGTGTCTGGAGGGGAAACTTGAGAGAGTTGGTTCGCCAACAGAACACGGGGTGCTGGAGTCGGCCGGTACGCCGACAGGACACGAGGAGCTGGTGTGGGCTGAGGAGCCAACAAGAGACGAGGTGCTGGAGTCGGCCGGTACGCCGACAGGACACGGGGAGCTGGTGTTGGCTGAGGAGCCAACAAGACACGGGGAACTGGCGTCGGCCGGTATGCCGACAGGACACGGGGAGCTGGTGTTGGCTGGGGAGCCAACAAGAGACGAGGTGCTGGGGTCGGCCGGTACGCCGACAGGACACGGGGAGCTGGTGTTGGCTGGGGAGCCAACGAGAGACGAGGTGCTGGAGTCGGCCGGTATGCCGACAGGACTCGGGGAGCTGGCGTTGGCCGGTAAGCCAGTCCTGGAGCCGAAACTGGAGTCGCGACCAGGGGTACTGGAGCCGGTACTGGAGCCAGAACCATGGCTGCTGGGGCCGGAACTGTAACCGGAACCATGGCTGCTAGGGCTCGGGCTAACCTGGCCTTGCGACGACTCCTTTTAGCAGCCGCCTGAATACTCCGTGGACCTCCATAAGCCAGACGAGTACCCGTGAACGGATCCTGGACAGGAGCAGGAAATGGGGAAGAATCCGGGGCTGACTCCAGACGGAACCCACCAAGGCGTATGGTGCCAGGTTGGGAATCGGGAGGCAGGGAGCTAGCATGCCTGGGGCTAGCAGGCCGGGAATCACGCACCGTGAGGATCTTTGAAATCCAGCCAGGTAAGAACTTCACCAAACCTGGTTTCTCTCTAGCCATTTGGTGCGCCTCCGACAACACAGCCTCTCGCTGCTGAACTCCGGGTGCTCTCTTCCATCGATCCAAGCAGTTAGCCAAAAAAAAGGAAAAATTGAATAATTCCCACTCGAACGGATCTGCTGGGCCCATTTCGGGTCGGTTCGTAATGTTACGGTGTGTGTGGGAAGTAGGACCCAAATGCAGATTATAGTGACAAAAATGACTCCTTTATTTCAAGGCTACATAATCACACAGACATAACAGAACACTCACCGCAGACCAGGTCATGACACAAGACGAACCGACCAAGACAGACAGAAAAACCAGAACTTAAATACACACAAGACTAATCACACAAACAAGACACAGGTGAGGAGGGAGGAGAAAACACAGGGACACCAGGTGAACACAATCGGGTAAATTAGACACACCAGGGAAACTGACAGGGAATCACAGACAGATTACAACAGGCAGGAAACGGGGGGTGAACACTTTACAAAATAAAACAGGAAACTAAAGACAGAAACAGACAGACAAAACACAACACGGACAGATCGTGACATGAACAGCGGTGGACAGTAAAGTAACGTGTTATAGCAGAAAGTTTAATACAGCGTATTTCTGGTATATTCATTTTAATGTCACCTGATATATAGGATGTGTGTTAGACTTGAATGGACGAGTCTATTTTTTAGGGTATAAGAACCGTTAACCTTTGTTAGTTTATTACTCCTATGGATGTCATGAGATGATGACGTTTAAACATATACAAGTATAGCTTTCAGAGGGAAGAACATGTGACATTCGTGTGGTGGGCTGCATGATGAAATGTGTGTGCGTTAAAGATGTTTAAGGGGAATGGGTGTGCGTTCTGTCAAAGAGTCCTCTGTCTGTAAGATTCTACTACTCCAAAGCATTGCTGTAGGACTGCTTGAGAGCAGAGGTAATGTTTTACTCGTTACTATTGATTGTTGTACAACGAAATAATCATTGATCAACTATAACTTTTATGTGCAACATATAGTGAAACATCCCTATAAAGACATTGGTTCTTCTTAACACACACACACACACACACACACACACACTGTAAGAAGATGGAGCGAACCAGATGGAGCCAACCACTGCTGATTCATTGCTTGGGGTCCCGCCCAGGAGTGAAACCGGCCAATAACAAATAGCTAGGGAGGAGCAACCGTCACAACTGCTTCCCACTTGTGTGTATAAATATTATGATATTCTTATGCTCTGCGCTCTTCTTCTGAGCGGAAGTGTCCCACATTAGGCTTAGAGCCAAAGTGTCCCACATTAGGCTTAGAGCTAAAGTGTCCCACATTAGGCTTAGAGCTAAAGTGTCCCACATTAGGCTTAGAGCTAAAGTGCCCCACATTAGGCTTAGAGCTAAAGTGTCCCACATTAGGCTTAGAGCTAAAGTGTCCCACATTAGGCTTAGAGCTAAAGTGCCCCACATTAGGCTTAGAGCTAAAGTGTCCCACATTAGGCTTAGAGCTAAAGTGTCCCACATTAGGCTTAGAGCTAAAGTGCCCCACATTAGGCATAGAGCCAAAGTGTCCCATATCAGGCTTAGAGCTAAAGTGTCCCACATTAGGCTTAGAGCCAAAGTGTCCCATATCAGGCTTAGAGCTAAAGTGCCCCACATCAGGCTTAGAGCCAAAGTGTCCCACATTAGGCTTAGAGCCAAAGTGTCCCATATCAGGCTTAGAGCTAAAGTGCCCCACATTAGGCATAGAGCCAAAGTGTCCCATATCAGGCTTAGAGCTAAAGTGCCCCACATCAGGCTTAGAGCCAAAGTGTCCCACATTAGGCTTAGAGCAGAAGTGTCCCACATTAGGCTTAGAGCAGAAGTGTCCCACATCAGGCTTAGAGCCAAAGTGTCCCACATTAGGCTTAGAGCAGAAGTGTCCCACATTAGGCTTGGATCCAAAGTGTCCCACATTAGGCTTAGAGCCAAAGTGTCCCACATTAGGCTTAGAGCAGAAGTGTCCCACATTAGGCTTAGAGCTAAAGTGTCCCACATTAGGCTTAGAGCTAAAGTGTCCCACATTAGGCTTAGAGCAGAATTGTCCCACATTAGGCTTAGAGCTAAAGTGTCCCACATTAGGCTTAGAGCAGAAGTGTCCCACATCAGCCTTAGAGCTAAAGTGTCACACATTAGGCTTAGAGCTAAAGTGTCACACATTAGGCTTAGAGCTAAAGTGTCCCACATTAGGCTTAGAGCAGAAGTGTCCCACATCAGCCTTAGAGCTAAAGTGTCACACATTAGGCTTAGAGCTAAAGTGTCCCACTTTAGGCTTAGAGCAGAAGTTCCCGCATCAGGCTTAGAGCCAAAGTGTCCCACATTAGGCTTAGAGCAGAAGTGTCCCACATTAGGCTTCGAGGCGCAGCTAGGCCTATGTGGTTTTTTATCCTGGATCAAGTGTTTAAGTCATGGATGTTTAAAGTTTAACTTCTTCATATGTCTAATATTAAAGTTGACTTTTCATTGAGGAAGTGTGACGCTGCGCTGTCAGTACGCTTCTCCATGTTTGTGATTGGTCAAATGCTCCAGATACCACCCCTCTCATGTGAACGCGCACTCAGCTGGACAGAGAAACCCTGGCTTGAGTGAGTCGATAACCCGCGTCGTAGGACCGTTAGCGAGAGCGCGTTTGTTTTGGATTAGGTAAACCAGCTAACTCAAACATATCCAGGTTATGTTGAACCGGCTTCGTAGTACCTCAGGTGCCCCTCAACAATAACTCTGACCGAGAGCTGCTCGGTCATAAACTGGCAACAACAAGTTGCTAGAGCAGCCCCTCCGTGAGGGGGATAGCGGCTGGTCAGAGGGCGAAAGGATTCCCTGACAACACTTGTAGGCATAGGTGTAGCTGTGGGTGGGCCCGGGTGGGCCTGGGGCCACGGCCCACCCACAGCTACGCGTCTGCACCCACCAAAAGGCTTAAAGAGTATCTGGAAAATATGTCACAGCAGCCAGTGAATGTATATTGTAAATTGTCTGACTTTCAATACTTTTTTATTTTTCGAAATTCATTGTATCTTACTACTTCTTTACAAATTCAGATATTAGCGTCAGTTTATTTTGAATGGCAGGCGCGTGCCACTCTCACTCCCGCCAATCGCATCCACGGGCGCGAGCGGCGCTCAGATTCCATCCACTGCGCAGGCGCCAATTCATTGTTATCAGTAGCCTTGACAGTTTGAAACTAGCTTGACAATGACAACATGGAAAAACAAAGTACTCTATTCAAATTCTTAACAAAAGAACGTAGAAGGATGACTCTGAAGTCGCTCAGACATCATCCTCAGCAGCCCAGACTACTTCAGCAGCGGTTTCTGTGGAGCTGGAAGAGGATGCTGGTTTGGAAATCAAGGCCCCATCAGATTAGTCCACAATAGATGAACCAGCGACACAGCCCAAACTCGGTTCTTTCCCACCCACAACCTTAGCTGGCAAGCCACGGTGTTTTTCTATCAGGTGGTATGGACTTTTCCCATGGCGGGAACACAGCACCTCAAGAGATGCTGTGTTTTGTAATGCATGTAGACAAACTAAGGACAGTATAGCCTTTGCATCTATTTTAGCACGTAGAAGAATACTCCTAGAATGGAAATCTCCGATACCACCTAAAGCATCTCTATGGCTTAAAGTTCTAATGATGTACCTGAACTTGGAGAAGATTAAATATAACCTGAGGGGCTCTTCAAAACTATTCGGCTCTATGATAGCCTACATAGCTAAGACACTACATTAAGAATAAAGGGGGAAACTATGAATGTATGTGCTTTTTTAAAAAAAAATTTTTTTATGTCTTTATTAACATGTATGTACGTGTATGTACGTGTATGTACGTGTATGTATGTGTATGTGTATATGTGTGTATACATATGCAGTGGCGGTTCTAGACCAATTTGACTGGGGGGGCCACTGGGGGGGCAGTTATTTTCTGAGGGGGGCTCAATAAATGCAGGACGAAAAAGAGAACTAGACAGTATGAAGTAATTGCGCATAAGAAAACAATGCAATCCAGTTATTGGTATTTGTTTCAGTAACTTATTTATTTCAGATAGATCTTATAGTTATTACTGTGAGCTTCAGCTTAAGTTATAGTGATGTTTGCACTCACACCATATTTATATAAAAATAAAGGCCATGAACAGTTACATCTCGACTTTACATAAGGGTGTCTGCACAATCTCACATTAGAGCAACACAATCCAGTGGTTCTCCAACTTTTTCTGTTGCTGCCTTCGGTGGGCCGCTTGCTCTGGCGGGCCGTGGACTTTCACAGCGCTGCTGCGCCGGTACCGCATCTGCCGCCGCATCCGCCACCGCAAACACCCGCCGTTGCGAGGCTCTGGCGGCTCCGGCAGGTCCGGCGCAGCGGTGCTGTGAAAGTCCACCGCCGTTGCGAGTCTCCGGCTGTAACACTCCACTACCGCCCGCGAGGACCCAGGTTCGATTCCGGCCTGAGGTCCAAAACATTTGAAAACATAAAACAAATAAAAACAAATAATCTCCCGTTCATTGTGTCCATTCGCGACCCACCTCTCACATCTCTGCGCCCCACCAGTGGGGCGCGCCCCACACTTTGAGAAACGCTGCATTACAGCAACAAAATCCTGCTGTTTTTGGCAAACCGAGTACCAGAAAATATACATTTAAAAAAAAAAAACTTTTCATTGTTAGGGGGGGCCAGAGGTCAGTGTTAGGGGGCACTAGCCCCCCCTAGAACCGCCCCTGTACATATGTGAGTATTGTAGTGCGTGAAAAGGGAGGCGGAGGCGGTGTATTCAGAATTGACTTCCACACTTGATTATTCATTAAACTCTCGGAGGATAATGCATGAACTGCTCTGTCTGACGAGCTAGCAGGAATGAATAGCCACAGCTCAGTGTTCCCACTAAAGGGTCCGTGTGGCAACACAATACAACAGGTGAATTATGGTCCACAATATGGTGTCACCACAGTATATGGGTACATGTATTATTGTTATTATTCCTTATTTCCTTATCTATTAATTTCCCTTTTCTTTTAATATTATCTGTTACATTACTTTATTTGTACCGATATATGTATCTATGTATTTACTTAGCTAGGACCGGGAGGGGGGAAAGGGACAAATATTGACTGTATAAATGTAAAGTCATTGTGCCTGACTCGATAAAAAATAAAAATAAATAAAAATAATGGTTGTTGTATTAGCGAGGGGTCTGAGCTCCCACGGATGCAGTGACATCAGCTCCCATTGGCTCACACATAACTCGAGCCCTGCCCCTCCTTGTGGGAGCTCAGCTCCCATTGGCTCACACATACCTCGAGCCCTGCATGTGGCGTCTCGTCGCTACGGTTCTCTCTTGTGTTCCTGAGAAAGTGTGTGTGAGCTCCAGCTCTACTGATCCATCATCTGTGTGTCTGGATAAACCTCTGAATGGACTCTGTGCTCTTTTTTCTGGAGCGTTTACCTCGGACTATAGGAGCTAGCTTAGCATGCTAGCTGGAAACACGTTAGCAACACTAGTCAGATTGAGAGTTTGACGGAGAGAGAAACGGTGTGTTTAACGGAGTCTGCAGGGAAAGGTGATCTAGGAAACATGAGTCAAGTCCAAATGCTGCTGTCGTTGAAGAAGCAGCGACTCACTGCTGCTAATGAAGAGATATTTGCTCTGTTTGAACAAACGATAGCAGAGCTCGAGGAGGAGCTGCTTCTTTCCAAAGAGGAGAACAAGAGACTCCAGAAACTACTGGACGCTGTTTCACAGCCTCAGCTTCGGATACACAGAGCAGGTCTGTTCCCTTTACTCTTCATTAACACTTTAAACTCTTCAGTAACACTTTATTATCACATTAATAACACTTTAGACCAGGGGCGCTGGAAGGGGGGTGCTGAGGGCGCTGCAGCACCCCCTAGCGTCAGGCAGGCGGAGCTCCTCTGCCATCCGTATCACTCTCTGCAGGGCTTTCTTGTCCGCAGCTGAACATCCTGCATACCACCCCGAGATGGAGTATGACGGCACGCTCTCGATGGTCGCCCGGTAGAAGGACACCAGCAGCTTCTTGTTCAGTCGGTTCCTCCGTAGCACCCTCAGGAAGTGTAGTCGCTGCTGGGCCTTCTTAACTGCTGCAGTGGTGTGTGCCGTCCAGCTGAGGCTCTCCGAAATGTGAACCCCCAGGAACTTAAAGGTGGAGACCCTCTCCACTCTCTCTCCATTGAGGTGAAGGGGGGTGGGTTCTGGACGGTGCTTATGATGGTGTTAAAAGCTGAGCTAAAATCGACGAACAGCATCCTTATATAGTTGCCTGGGCCTTCTTGGTGGCTCACAGCTGTGTGATCAACTCAGTAAATCAACCAGGGTTTCTCTGTCCGGCTGAGAGCGCGTTCACGTGAAAGGAACAGGTTTAGCAAAATTTGACCAATCACAGACTTGGAGAAGCGTGCTGACAGCGTCTTTTTCTCTCTCTCTCCATGAACCTTTGGGGCTCCGTATATACACTAGTATTAGATGCAGTCAAAAGTTTGGACACATCTTCTCATTCGAAGTTTTTTATTTATTTAAATTGGTTCTACATTGTAGATTATTACTGAAGACATCAAAACTATAAAACAACACATATGGAATTATTATAGCGTTCAGTGGTTTTTGTGAGTGCACTTGAGGATACATTCAAAGTTCTTGAAATGTTCCGGATCGGCCTTCATTTCTCAAAGTGATGATGGACGGTCGTTTCTCTTCACTGAGTTGAGTGGGTCTTGCCATAATATGGATTACAACAGTAGTCAAATAGGGCTCTCCACTGTGCACTAACCCTACCTCAATCACAGTAAGAAAGCAAGTAATTCCACAAATTGACTCTTGACAAGCCACACGTGCTAAGTGTTTTTAATGCATGTACAGCACTTTGGCTCGACCAAAAATCGCTTTTAAATGTGCTTTATAAATAAAACCTGATTTGATTTGATTTGATTTAATGGAAAACCATTCCAGTTGACGACCTTGTTAATGGAGATTCCTTATTACAGCGTATTTCTTGCTTATTCATTAAGCGTCACACAGGTGAGAGAGGCCCCATCATCTTGTTATATCAGTCTTATGCCTAGTCACCTGGTTAGTTAAGACAAATGTGTTTATTGAGTTACATTTCCAGAGAAGAGGCCCCATCGTCTCCCCACGTAATTATTAGGGGTGAGCAGAAGTACAAAGAGGCTCCAAAGCTCAGTCGGTAGAGCCTCAGGTTATAATACAGTTAAGTCTTTGTTAGTTAAAGACGTCATGAGATAGTGACCTTTCCACATCTGAAACATATACAAGTATGGCATTCATAGGGGAAAATGTGTGTGTGTGTGTGTGTGTGTGTGTGTGTGTATTCATTACAGTAGCTATATATGCCTGTGTAAAACTGCTACTCGTTGGGGCATTTCCGCGATTGGTTGCTGTTGAAGCAAGGTGATGTACTCCAATATTATTATTTGTTGTTGTGCAACTGAATATTGATTAATCTCAACCATATCTGTGTTAACGTTGTTGAGCCATTAATTGCACTAGCTGTGTGCAAAGCAAAAGGGGGCTGAAAAAATCACACTTTTTTGTTAACTAGATAATTCCATATGTGTTCTTTTATAGTTTGATGTCTTCAGTATTAATCTACAATGTAGAAACAAATTAAAAATAAACAAACCATTGAATGAGAAGGTGTGTCCAAACTTTTGACTGGTACTGTATATAAAAAACACACATATTTTAATATTTAGCAGGTTCCCTCATGTATAATCATCTATACAAGTGCAACTTTAAACATTTACAGCAGTAAAATGCAACGTACAAAATAATCAAGAAACATCATAAATGAAACACTGACAGGGTTGGTGCGGAGCTGATAATTTATTCCGGCAAATTACTCGGACCTACTAATTAACCTAACCGAAGTTATTGAGTCTATGTAAGTGTACTGCTTGGCTCAGATCCACCAACGTCAGCAAGATCTCACCTCTATTAACTCCCCGAAGAACCAGGTTCAATTAACTGCTGTTTCAATTCAGACGACTCTCTTAAATCTGTTTAAGCGATCCCGAAGGATTTTGATAACAGTAAATGAGGTGTGGCCGTACCTAAGTGTGAGTGTGACAGGGTGCAATCTTACCTTTGAAGCAGGAGAGGAGAGCGCAGATGTCTTTTAAGTTGTCCCAGTCCAAAAGGTGGGATCAGTTTATTTGAAGAAAAATAGGTCCAAACTAATACAGGGTTTTTACCTTCTCTCTTTACAACATTATACTCATACTAAACCTATCATGCTGTGATCATGTTCAAATATGAAACTTTTATTCACAGTTTTACATTTATTACCAAAATTGTAATTTCAACTGCCCAATTCAGTTGTGATTTTTAAATCTCCCGATAGAATTTAGAGGCATTTCCTCATAAATGACCGGTGATAATAAAAAGCACATTCAACTTTTCATTCACCAAATCAATTCACATCAAATCCATACCTTTTTTCCGACACAGATGGTGGGTACTAACATTCACAAACACATACCTATCTCCCGCAAGTATTCGGAGGAAGATCCTCACAGGTGGCGGTTACTAATACTCACAAACACATCTCAATTCATTCCACTCATTCAACAAAGTAATTCACTCAGCATTCAACCAAGAAATTTGAGAGATATTTACCAAGTTTGAGAGAACCTTACCGAGAGCAAAAACCCAGGTCTGAGGGACAGAGCTTACCGAGAGAGAGCATACCAGGGGAACCCCCCCCCCTCTCTCTCGCTCGCTCCAAAAAAGAACGTTCCTCCCCATCCGCCAGTGTCTTTATGCTCAAAAACAGGATAGAAAATTCTAAGACAACTCCACCACACCCATATTTGTGGAAGCTGGGTACAGGACAGGACTGGACACGACCAGACATATTCTGTGGCAGGGGTCGGCAATCCCTGGCACGCGGCACCGTAACCAGTGGCACACTAGGAATAAGTGTGCAAAACATTAACATTTTATTTTCGGATCCTGAACGAGACCGTCGCCAGAGCGCGTCTCCCCGTTACCTGCAGAAGGAAGCCATGCACGCAACGCAGCCCACTCTCTTTAACTCCAGGTGACTTTCTGCCGCTTTCCTCCGTGGAGGAAAGTACTTCACAAATTGCAGTACCCAAAAGGAGCTCTACAAATGCGCAGTTGTTGCGTGGCTGTGTATTTAGTTGAAAGCCCAGTGGCGATCTGCTCATCTCTCATTGAAATAATATGCTACACAGGGGCGGACTGGCCATGTGTGTTCTGGAGAATCACAGAACGGACGATCGTCCTTATTATTATGCTTTTTTAAACCAATTATTTAAATTTGTTTGTTAAATTCAGCATCATGTAAGTTAGGAATGCTCCGATCGATCGTGCCCCTATGGATATCGACCGATACTCACTCTCTGCCGATCGATCGGTGCTCTCTAAAAATGCCGATCGCGAAAGCCGATCGCATGACGTAAAATACATGACAAGCTCTCCAAAATGGCTTCACCGGTCTGGCAGTATTTTAAAGTGTCCGAAAATGACAATAAAATAGCGGAATGCAACGTGTGTGAAGCAGAAATCCTGCAGCTCCGCCTGCTGTGACGGACCGGTGAGCGGAGCAAACGCACAAGAGTTAGACCTAACACACTTAGCTATTTGATCTACCTCTGGAACAAGCTACACTAGTTCTACATATATTTATTCTTCACTGTTGGGTCACTCATTACTGGATCAGTGAGCTGCAAGAGATACTGACAGGCTGTCAGGAGAGAGGGAAGAGAGGAAAAGAGAGCGCTTCCGCTCATTTCTCCCTTGTTATTATCCAAAGTTAATGTAAACTTGAATAATTAATTCATTTGAATGTAACAATTATGTTGGTTGTTGTTGGTGGAAGCGCCAGTGATGAATGAGCCCCATTAACCGAGTTTTAAACATAACTTTAATGGAAGATCCCCATAGGCCCCGCCCACTCGATCCGATCAGAGCATCCCTGACAGGTCCACACACTGCTTCCCCGCAGCGAGGCTCCCCCCGCCCTCCTGTTGACAGTTCATGTGCGTCGAGCTCTTCGCCTCCCCCCCCTTGATAATTCACGATCGTCAGCACGCTGATAAAAGGTATTTTTTTAATGGCACTTCATATCAAAAAGGTTGCCGACCCCTGTTCTATGGCTATGACATAACCACCTTTTTGGGGCCTCTGTCTTTTTCTCTTTAAGTCAGGAGCCCCCCCCCCCTGTGTACTGCTGTGAGTGAAGAGGGAAGAAACTGTCTCTCCCTTATCAGTGAAACCATTATAGGCCTTACACACTCAACTTAACAAACCACTTGTGTTTTGTTTATACTGTAAATATAGAAAATCATAAAATATGAAGCATTTTCATTGTGGGTTATATAAGAATATAATTGATCATACTATGACATAAGAGGGTGCCATAAAATGTTCTGATAATACTTGCATACTTTTACTTAAATAAGGTTTGAATTAGGGCTGTGCAATTAATCGTATTTTAATCTCTATTACGATTTTGGCTTGCAACGATTATGAAAACAACGTAATCGAAAAAAAAACGATTATTTTGCTGCATTCCCTTTCGCAATGATGCTCTCAATGTGTCTTGCGTTACACATCTTAGCATTTAGATCTATAAAGGCCTTGGGGCTATTTTGTTTGATTGAATTAAACACAATATATGCACTCCACTATGCTGTTGTACTGTATCTGAAGATCTTAATATTGTGTGCGCTTAAGACCTTCCTTTTTGATAAAGCTTATAGTTAGGGCTGATTAGATTCAGCCCCTAGTTTTGCTGATATAGGCTTAGTTTGTCGGGGGACATCTTACTTCTTCCTTCTCTCTGTCTATACCTGTGTACTCCCATGTTCCGATTAACCCAGCTTCCCCAAATTTCTTTCTTTTTGGTGTCTATATACGCTGGGATCCGGAGTCATGGATGATCCTGCGGTCCTGTGTCCGGCATCACGAGCCCTGGATCTTGAGTCGTGGCTGTGGTCCTGGATCATAGGTCCTGGATGGATATCCTCGTGGATCCATCTTCCTATTACACACACATGCATTTCCAAACATTTGGACTACCTATGTTGCAAATGTATTATCTTTTCAATTTACACACGGCATCTATTGCACGACTGTCCGTCCTGGGAGAGGGATCCCTCCTCTGTTGCTCTCCCTGAGGTTTCTCCATGTTCCCTTTAAACTGTGGGTTTTCTTCGGAAGTTTTTCCTTGTACGATGTGAGGGTCTAAGGACAGAGGGTGTCTTATTGTCATACTGATATTTTGTACAAACTGTGAAGTCCACTGAGACAAATGTAACATTTGTGATATTGGGCTATATAAATAAACATTGATTGATTGATTGATTAATATGATTGCTCATATTTTAAGCCATCTTTTTCCCGGCCCCTTGCTTTGGATCATTTTCATCAACTGACCCCCATTCCAAACTAATTGAATAGCCCTGGCGTAGTGTATCTGTGAACAATCCCAGATACAATTCATTGTTTACATTGCGGCTAGTGCTAAACCAGAAGAAAAAACCCTTTTTCATTTTTAACGGTAAGTGGAAAGGTGCTGGGCTACATGAGGTGAATTGAGCCAACATAATTAGACCATTTTTTCTGACTGTGTTGTTGTGGCAATTCATCACTCACAACAGGAAAAAATAAAACGGAGAGGAATCAATAAAACACAAACACAGATATAGTTGATTAATTATTATTTCGTTGTACAATAATAATGAGGAAACATTACCTTGCACACAAGCAATCAATAGTGGTAATGCTCCAACGAGTACAAGTCTTTCACATCATATATAGCAGCTGTAATGAACCCACACACAATTTCCCTTACATTAGCCAACACACCCACATATGTTCCAGATGTCGAAAGGTCATTATCTCATGACCTCTTTAGGTGTAATTCATACCCTGTCAGGATATGAACCACCTAACTAACAAGCATTAACTGTATTATCCTGAGGAGGTCCTCTTTGCACTTCCGCTCACTCCTAATAATTGCGGAAGAGACGATGGGCCTCTCTTCTCTGGAAACTGTAATTCAATAACATAACTAATTATATTGACTAGGTCCAAGACTGAACAGTGTGTTTCCTGTTTCCTGCAGATGTCCAGCAGCTGGTGGTGGTTAAAGAAGAGCCTCTCCCTGACCTGCAGGAGTGGAGCACCAGTCTGGACCAGGAGGACCCAGAGCCCCCTCCACACATTAAGCAGGAACAGGAGGAACTCAGGATCAGTCAGGAGGGAGAGCAGCTTCAGGAGCTGGAGGAGGCGGATATCACCAAGTCCACTTTCACTCCTGACCCTGTGAAGAGTGAAGATGATGAAGAGAAACCTCAGTCCTCTCAGCCTCATCAAAGACAAACTGAACACATGGAAACAGAAGCTGATGGAGATGACTGTCGAGGATCAGAACCAGCCAGGAACTCAGATCCAGAGAGCAGTTTACAACCAAAGACTGAGGACCAAACTGGAGACTCTTCTGAAGACACTGATGACTCTTCTGAACCTGACGCTGAACCCAGTGCTGATTGGAAGGAGACCAGAGAACCTGCCTCAGGCTCAAACTCACTGAAAAATAGACAAGAATCTGTCAGTGATCCCCGACGTAGTGCTGAAAAGAAACCATTCAGCTGCTCAGTCTGTAAGAAAGCTTTTAGATATAGAAGAGATCTAAATCGACACATGATAATCCACACAGGAGAGAAACCCTTTCGCTGCTCAGTTTGTGAGAAAGCGTTTTCACACAGTGGAAGTTTAAAGACACACATGACAGTCCACACAGGAGAGAAAGCACACATATGCTCAGTCTGTAAGAAAGCTTTTTCACATAGTGGAAATTTAAAGAAACACATGAGAGTCCACACAGGAGAGAAACCACACAGCTGCTCAGTCTGTAAGAAAGCTTTTTCACACAGTGGAAGTTTAAAGGAACACATGAGAGTCCACACAGGAGAGAAACCACACAGCTGCTCAGTCTGTAAGAAAGCTTTTTCACAGACTGGACATTTAAAGGAACACATGAGAATCCACACAGGAGAGAAAGCACACAGCTGCTCAGTCTGTAAGAAAGCTTTTTCACAGAGTGGACATTTAAAGAAACACATGAGAATCCACACAGGAGAGAAAGCACACAGCTGCTCAGTCTGTAAGAAAGCTTTTTCACAGCGTGGAAATTTAAAGAAACACATGAGAGTCCACACAGGAGAGAAACCACACAGCTGCTCAGTCTGTAAGAAAGCTTTTTCACACAGTGGAAGTTTAAAGGAACACATGAGAGTCCACACAGGAGAGAAACCACATAGCTGCTCATCTGTAAGAAAGCTTTTTCACACAGTGGAAGTTTAAAGAAACACATGAGAGTCCACACAGGAGAGGAAATATACAGCTGCAATGTTTGTTACAAAAGATTTAAATGGCGTAATCATTTCCAAAGGCACAAGTGTGTTGGTCGTCAGTCCTCACAGCTTAATGAAATTCAAACTGAGGATGACGGAGAGGCAGAGCCTCCAATCAGCAGCTCAGCTGAACACATGGAAACAGAAGCTGATGGAGAGGACAATGAATAAGTCTTATGACAGTTCACACGTGAGAGAAATCTGTCTGACTGGATTAACATTGTTGTACAACAGGGATCACCAACTACATTTGTCCAAGGGCCAAAATGTATCCAATAGACACTATCGCGGGCCGCCGGGGGGGGGGGGGACGACGACGACGACGACGACGACGACTCTTCACGCTAACGAAGGATCACTTCTAGGCAGGGTTGGGAGGGTTACTTTGTAAATGTAATCAGTTACTGATTACTGAATACATGCTCTGAAAATACTCAGAATACAGTTACAGTTACGTGTCTTAAAAAAGTAACGTGTTCAGGTTACTTTTAGAATACTTTTGTAATACTTTCTTTTTCCATAACAGATGGGTATGTTTTGTTAAACAGGAGACACTTGTTTTACTGTTTTAATGGCTTATCAAGAACTCAAACACAACATCTTGGTGTCATTCTGGACAGCTTCCTCTCATATGCACCCCACATAACAAACATCACCCGGACTGCATTCTCCTGCTGTAAACCTTTCCTTAGAATATGTTATGAATTGTAAGGTGTCCTTGGGTGCTTTGAAAGGCGCCCCTAAATAGAATGAATTATCATTATTAATTATTATTATTATCTGAAACGATGTAATAACTTTTAAAACTTGTTCCAGTCACTTGCATGCATTCAGCAGCAGCAGGCCATTCACTTTGATTTTATCCCGTTATAAATGTCATAATTTCGGACTTCCGGTATGGGGTGTGCTGAATAGACGCGCGCTCGGTTGGCTCTAGATTTCCCACTCTTATTTACCTTTTAAACCTCGTCCTTTTTCAACATAATTTTTTGTCAACGGCTTTATAAGCCAGTGTTAACTGCAAAGACCTCCGGCAATGTCGAAAGCAAAGGGAAAACAAGCTGAAAAGGACAAAGGGTCTCCAGCTCCGACTCCTAGCATAACTTTGGCTGACATTAGCTTGCTACTGGATGGACATAGAGCAGCTCTCACGGCTGATTTCAAATCCTCATTCGAGTCTCTGACATCTACCCTGGACAGCATACATTCCACTATCACAGACCACGGGCAGCGTATACATTCTCTGGAAGCTAATGCTAATGAAGTCGACCAACGTCTCCAGCAACTTGAGAACGCATGCTCCGCTCTGAAGGGGGACAACGAGACACTCAAAACTAAGGTAGCAGATTTGGAGGGACGCAGCAGACGCCAAAATCTTCGGATTATTGGCCTACCTGAATCTATCGAAGGTCCCCGTCCATCTGCCTTCTTCTCTCAACTCCTCGTTGATATCCTCGGCACGGAGATTCTTGCTTCGCCCCCCGAGCTTGACCGAGCTCACCGGAGCCTCGCGCCAAAGCCTGCCCCAGGAGGGAGACCGAGACCTGTCATCCTGCGCTTCCACCGCTTCCAAATTAAGGACCTAGTGATCCGTGAGGCCCGCAGGCAGGGTGAGCTGAACTACAAAGGCCATAAGATCCGCTTGTATGATGACTACAGCCCCGACGTGTTAAAGCAGCGCGCCGAGTACAGAAGCCCCATGGCTGAGCTGTACAAGCGTGGGTACAAGCCGGCTCTCCTCTTCCCAGCCAAGCTGCGCATCACCCTGCCTAACGGGGACCGGAAATGGCTCATGTCTGCTCCAGAGGCCGTCAAGTTTGTTCAGGACTTGAACATAGCTCCGTAAGCAAGCTAACTGTCATGTAGTTACACTGTGTTATATAACTGCTCTAGATGTACTTTAACTGTCAACTCAGACATACATTGATGCAGTCATATTCTTTTGTTAGGTTAACATTGTCTTTTTAGGCATATGTCCGGCAGGTTGCTGTAATGGCAAGGCTTAAGTGCTCTAAATATCCTGTTAAACCAGATGCACATTTCTTGAAGTGCTCTGTTTGAGGTATTTAAAAAAGGTTACATTTTCACTGTTAAAGTTCAATTATACATTGTTGTGGGAATTGAGCGATAGAATTAAGGAAGTAGCAAGGTATGCTGATCATGGTATCAGAGTGTTTGTTGTTGTTTGTTTGTGCAACAACTGTGCTGGGATCCGGGTTTAGGGGAGGGGTGGGTGGGGGGGGGGAGAATTGTTTGTCCAATGTTTTTTCAGTTAGGTTTTTTATTATATTGTTTATTTCATGTTATCTTATCCTTTGCCTGTGGGCTGCTTCGACACTTCATATACTAAACTCGGTCTCACGCCACACCTTTTCTCTCCCTGTTGCTTGTCGGCGGGGGAGAGGTGCCCGGTATGGAGACAGGTACATGCAGGTACACCACCTGCCCAGTATCATTGTATGCTAAACTCTAACTCACTCTCACCAAGTGGTGCTTTAAGATTTACTAGTTGGAATGTCAGGGGCCTGAATTCTTCTGTGAAACGTAACAATGTGATTAACCATCTAAAACATTTAAACACAAAAATTGCCTTTTTGCAAGAAACCCACCTACAACCATCAGACCATCTTAAACTTCGCAGAGGGTGGGTGGGCCAGCTTTACCATTCTTCCTTTTCAAGTAAGGCCCGAGGCGTTGCAATTCTTGTTCATAAATCTGTCCCATTCTCTGTGTCCAATGTTATATCAGACCCAAGTGGCCGTTTTATTATCGCAACTGGCAAAATATGTGGCAACAATCTGACGTTGGCGAACGTGTATGGCCCGAATTTTGACAACGAGGACTTTTTCAGAAATTTTCTTTTCTCCATTCCTGACATAAATTCCAGCCAGCTCATTCTGGGAGGGGATTTTAACTGTTGTATTGATCCTTCACTTGACCGTTCATCTAACAAGCCCTCTGCCCCATCTAAATCTTCCAAAGTTATCCAACTGTTCATGGAGCAATACGCAGTCTCAGATGTCTGGCGCTTTTTTAATCCTAGTGCCAAGCAGTTCTCTTTCTTTTCTCCTGTTCATGGTACTTTCTCCCGAATTGATTTCTTTCTTATTGATAACAAATTGCTCCCCTCTGTCAGCTCGTGCTCATACAGCCCTATAGTTATATCGGACCACGCAACTGTCATTGTTGACATCTCTCTTCCCGGCAGGTCCTTGTCACGTTCCCCCTGGCGCTTCAATTCACTACTACTTTCTGACCCGGATTTTATCAAAACTATTAGGAATCGCATTGACCTTTTTATTTCCACTAATGTTAACCCGGCTGTATCTGCAGCAACAATTTGGGAAGCGTGCAAGGCCTATCTAAGAGGAGAAATAATATCCTATTGCGCTTACCAAAGAAAAATCAACACTGAGAAGAGTATCTGCCTTTCCAGGGATTTATCGGATCTGCAGACAAGATGTGTGGACTCCCCCAGTGCAGATATTCTCAAAGAATTACTGACAAAAAAGGCTGAATTTGACATTTTGGCCTCAGAAGAGGCAACAAAATCACTTTTAAAAACACGCCACAATTACTATGAATTCGGAGATAAACCGAGCAAAATACTTGCCCACCAAATTCGACAATTCTCTTCCTCTCAGCACATCACTCAAATTAATACTGCTGATGGAATATCTATGAATCCTCAAACCATTAATGACCAATTCAAGGACTTTTATAGTTCATTATATACTTCTGAGAGCTCATCTGATGAGACACAATATGACAACTTCTTCAAGTCCCTAAACATCCCCTCCATTGACTCTGAAACATCGTCTGGGTTAGATGAACCCTTCACAGTTAATGAAGTCAAAGCTGCTCTAATGTCGATGCAGAGTGGGAAATGTCCGGGCCCTGATGGCTTCCCTGCTGAATTTTTAAAAATGTTTTCTGATAAGTTAACCCCTCTATTGCTTAACATGTTTAATGAATCGTTTCAATCTGGCACACTTCCCCCTACGCTACGTCAGGCTACTATTTCTCTTATACTGAAAAAGGACAAGGATCCACTTCTTTGTGGTAATTTCCGCCCTATATCTTTGCTTTGTGCTGACGTCAAGCTTTTAGCTAAGGTGCTAGCAAAACGTTTAGAATCTGTTCTGACTACTATCATCTCCACAGATCAAACAGGGTTTGTTAAAGACAGACACTCTTTTCACAATGTCAGACGGCTATTTGATATATTATATTCACCCTCTTCTCCTGATTCCCCGGAAATTATTATTTCAATGGACGCTGAGAAAGCTTTTGACCGGGTAGAATGGCCTTATTTATTTCACACATTGAGAAGATTTGGGTTTGGCGACACATTTATTTCATGGATTAGGCTTCTATATACATCTCCCCTCGCTTCCGTCCGCACAAATAATGATTATTCTGATTATTTTCCCCTCAAGCGTGGAACCCGGCAGGGTTGTCCACTTTCTCCTCTTTTGTTTGCCATTGCCATTGAGCCGCTGGCGGTGGCCCTCAGGTCCAGTCAGATGCAGGGCATCTCAAGGGGGGGAGTTGAGCATAAACTCTCCTTGTATGCTGATGACCTTCTGCTATTCATCTCGGACCCAGACAAATCTATTCCTCCAGTATCGGCTGTGCTGAGGGAGTTTGGGCAGATTTCGGGTTATAAGTTAAATTTTAACAAAAGTGAACTGCTTCCCATTAACGCTGCAGCTACAGCCTACCCCCTTTCAAAATTACCATTTAAGACATCTCTGGCAAGTTTTAAGTATCTGGGCGTTTGCGTGACCAAGAGCTTCTCAGATTTGTTTAGGTGCAATTTCTCCACTCTGTTGGTCCGACTGACTCAAGACCTCCAACGTTGGTCTCTCCTACCTCTATCTCTGGCTGGCAGAATAAATTGCATTAAAATGAATGTGCTCCCCAAATTTCTATATCTTTTTCAGTGCATACCAGTTTTTATTCCGAGACATTTCTTCCATTCACTCGATCGCTCAATTTCTCAGTTTATATGGAACAAGAAAACACCCAGAATTCGAAAAAACATTCTTCAAAAAACCAAGGAAATGGGTGGCTTAGCATTGCCTAACTTTTTATTTTACTATTGGGCCGCTAACATTCAAACTTTATTGTCCTGGCGTTGTATTAACAAACAACCTCCACCGTGGCTGCAGATTGAGGATGCCTCATGTGGCTCTTCTTCTCTGGTGTCCCTCTTGTGCCTCCCCCTGACGTTACCATCCTCAAAATACTCCAAAAATATTGTAGTTAAAAACTGTCTCAAGATCTGGACTCAACTTAAACGGCACTTTGGGTTCCAGGGAATACCGCTACTGTCCCCTGTGCATTCCAATCCGCTGTTCACTCCCTCCATCACTGATGCTGCCTTTTCAATATGGGAGTTCAATGGGATTGTGTCTGTAAAACAACTTTACATTGATGGAACATTTGCATCTTTTGATCAGCTGGCCCGTAAATTCAATCTACCCAAGTCCCACTTCTTTAGATATTTACAAGTCCGAGATTTTATTCGTAATCGTTTTCCAAGTTTCCCTGCTATTCCTCCTTCTACCTGGGTTGACACTATCTTAAGTATTAACCCTAACCTCAAGGGTACCATTTCAAAGCTATACAATACTCTTTCCACATGCCACCCTCTGCCCTCTGACAACTTTCGAACTAATTGGTCAGAGGACCTCAATATAGAGATAGGGACTGAGGTTTGGCAGTCTATTTTGAAACGTGTCCACACATCATCCATTTGTGCCCGCCACGGGGTTTTACAATGTAAAGTGGTCCATAGAGTGCACTGGTCCAAAAGTAAACTAGCTCGCATCTATCCTGGTACTGATCCTAATTGTGATAAATGTCACCTAGGACCAGCTAATCTCGCCCACGTGTTTTGGACTTGCCCCACCCTATCTCAGTTTTGGAAGTCTGTCTTTGACTCACTCTCAGCTATCACGTCTGTTACCATCCATCCCTCACCCTTAATTGGCCTGTTTGGTGTCTTACCCATTAACCATTTACTGCCATCCTATTTTGCTGAACTTGTAGCTTTCCTCACATTGCTGGCTAGGCGCGTTATTTTGATGCATTGGAAGAGTCCTCGTCCCCCCTCTCATACACATTGGATAAAGGATGCCCTATACTTTGTGAAATTGGAAAAAATTAAACACTGTATTAGGGGCTCAGACTTGAAGTTCACAAAAATATGGCTACCCTTCTTAGAACATGTTAAGTCCCTCCAGTTGGAGTCTATCCCCATTGGCTGAGTCGCCCCCCCCCCCCCCCCCCCCCCTGTACCGCAACAGCTCACAGGTATGCTCACAAAATGTCTCGCAGGTTTTTATTTTTTTTATTCTTCTTTCCCTGTTTGTTTTTTATTAATTTTTTTTTTTTTTTTTAATTATTATTATTACTATTATTTTTTTTATTTCATTATTGTCTAATTGTAACTGAGGTATTGTGTCTTGGGGTTGTTTTGTTAGAAATCGCAGGGGTAATGCATTGTATTGCTGCTGTATTTGTGTATTGAAAATCTCAAAAATAAATCATATATAAAAAAAATAAATGTCATAATTTCGACAATAAAGAAATGCTACATCAACGTTATCTTGCACATTTTATCTAACCATCTCCATTTCTAACTTTCAATATAAAAAAGAGATCTCTCTCTCTCATCTGCGTGCGGGGGCGGGGCCTCACAGACACGCTGCATCTCTCTCTCTCACAGACAAGCTGCAGCGCTGTGCAGTGTGCACACAGTTCTGCCGGTAATGAATATTACATTTTGTGAGGAAACTTTTCCACCAATAATTCCAATAAGTATTCCAAAATGTATTCACTTCAGGTTTACGAAAGTAACTGTAATCAGATTACTCGTTTTTCAAATGTAACGCCAGCTGAATACACTTAGTCTACTTGATTTTTGTATTCTGATTACGTAACGCCGTTACATATATTCCGTTACAACCCAACCCTGCTTCTAGGCTACTGTCCCGCAGCTCCTGCCTCTCTGTTGCACTCTGTCGCAGCAGGGCTGCTGCTGCTGTGGTGCGGAGTACACAAAGCAGACTCTTCACAACGAAGAATCACTTCTTCTTCTTCAAGGAAGGGAAGGTTTCGCAGTACGCAGTCTACTGTCCCGCAGCTGCTGCCTCTCTGTTGGACTCCGGTACTGCACCTTACTCATGAGACGTTGTAAAAATAAAAATGGGTGGGGGGCGAACGCAGTAACCACTCCGCCAACGCCACAGTCACCCCGTCGTGCGGGCCGGATGAGAATGTCTGGCGGGCCGGATGTGGCCCGCGGGCCGCCAGTTGGTGGTCACTGTTGTACAACATCCATATAAGACTTAAATGAACTCCATCTTTATCAACATAAGTGGACAATATGTTTAATGTTTTTTTCATTCTGATGTATACGTTAACCACTGACTGTTGATGAACCATTTTATTTGGATTGAGGGCTCCAAGTTTCCATATAGAGATATAGGATGAATTAATGTATTGTTCTTTATTTCTAAATGTTTGGTATCATTGCTATCCTGTTAATGAGCCCGGTTTTACATAAATGTACCTGTTACCGGAGTGTTTTTGCTTCTGTAACTGTAAGGGAATACATTTTCCTATTTTGTATCCTGATGACCTCATGCCGTTGCATGTAATACGTTACTCCCTAAGCCTGTTTTCACCCATCTGCAACCGATTCACTAATAATCACAAATGTTCATTTATTTGACCCCTTGACTCGACTATTTCTTGTTTAATAATCGTTACATCTCCTCAGGACCAAGTTCCCGTGTCCTGCCTTTCACTTGCTGATCACCCACTGCTCATTTAAGGTGGACTGACCTTTACAATGGACCCGCTAGTCTTAGTGTCTTAATGCAAACGTTTTTGTAAAGTGACGCTAGACCAAAAACGTGCTGTTGGGCTGTGTGCTCTCTGCAGGACGGTGTCTGTACGCAAAGATTATTTATGGTATGAGAGCTTCACTCTGTTTTTGTTGTCCAAACGACGCCAACAGAGGGCGGGTACTAACATTCACAAACACATACCTATCTCCCGCAAGTATTCGGAGGAAGATCCTCACAGGTAGCGGTTACTAATAACTCACAAACACAATCCTATCCGACACAGATGGTGGGTACTAACATTTAAAACACATACCTATCTCCGGGGCCGGCCATCGGTATAGGCAGTATAGGCGAATGCTAAGGGCACATCAACCCATAGGGGGCGCCGAAAAAAAATTAAAAGTTAGAAATTTAAAAGATATATTTTTTTAAATTTCATAACACAATTTCCCGATTTTGGATCAACTAAGTACATCTTATTATCTTATACTAACAGAACTACGCATATATTGCGTACAGCGCCCATAAACTATGGCACCCCCCCCCCCCCCCCATCAAGTTGAGCTGCCCCAGCCCCAGTAAAAACCAGAGGTTTATGTGAAATTGTTCTTTTTTGGAAATAATGGTTTTAGTGTGCAATGATAGGTTTTAATTTTGTATTTGTATTCATTTAAAATAAATCAAACTCCCAAAAAACGTACACAGCTTTTATTAACATTGGAATTGACTGTGTAAGCGGCCGCGGGGGGAGAGCTTTAGAGAGCTCTCTCCTGAAAGACTGAGCGGCTCTGATAACCTCAGCTCAGTGAGGTAAAGGCACACTTTTATATGATCATTATAGTTATAAGAGAATAGGTGAAAAACAGGTATAAAATACTGACGGTACAAAAAAGTTGTTATTAATAAACAAGAATACAGTTTGAAAGGAGAGTGATTTGTAAAATATCCATAAAGAAAAAGAAAATCTGTTTACAGTTCTGTTTCATATGGGTGTTGAGAGATGTATCCATAGATCTCCTAATGTTGCTCTCAAAGTGCACCAGATTGATGCTTTTAACTTCAATATTAAAAAAAAAAGTCTTCACATGGGTGCATGCCCCCGGACCCCCCTAGAGGAGGGGAGGTCCCCCCCCCCCCCCCCCACTTAAATCATGTTCAAATGGATAGGAAACTAAATACAGTTGCACACATCTTGTGTCAATATCTTTTTGTGTTGGTGGTCATGCCACAAACGTGCACACGCAAATCATAGTGAGTGTCTGCATTTTGGGGGGGGCGGGGGCGCCAGCTAAAATCTTGCCTAGGGCGGCAAATTGGTCAGGGCCGGCCCTGCCTATCTCCCCCAGGTATTCGGAGGAAGATCCTCACAGGTGGCGGTTACTAATACTCACAAACACATCTCAATTCATTCCACTCATTCAACAAAGTAATTCACTCAGCATTCAACCAAGACATTTGAGAGATATTTACCAAGTTTAATGTATTTCTTCTAACATGGCACCCATGTGTTACATATCAAAAATGTTCAGGACAATCTTTAGTATTGCTATATATGCAAATTACTCACCTTAGAGCACTGTTTGATGTGATAAGTAGCTCAAAAGCTTAAAATGTTACATCGGATTTTCGGAAAATCTTCAAAACTCTTGTGAAAACACAAATGTTTTCATGTGATCTAATTGTTTTGGTGTTTTAGATTTGGTTACCAAAGTCTTAGGATTACAAAAGTAGTGAAATATTTGAATTACACTGTATATAAATGTTATTCATGTCTAAAATGACAAAAAAACTATTCATTATACATACAAATAAAAACAGCAAATATACACTTGTTAGAATATTGAACACCAGAACTTTTTTTCAACTGTTTATAAAAAACACTTTCAATCACCACTCGACCCAACCATGGACAAGCGGGAGAAGATGATGGACTTTCACTCAGATTAAGTCCTCATGCCATGCCTCAAAGCAGTTGCGTTCCAGTGAGACACACAGGGCAACATCACACTGCTTGCACTTCCAAGGTGTCCTTTCTCTTGCCTTGGAAGTAGCAATGTTCACATTTCCTGCGACCTGTGGTGGCCCTGTCGCTTGCTGCCTGGACATCAGCAATGGACACAGGAAGATGAGCTGCAGGTGCCCGGACAGGAAGTGTATGGACAGGCTTGCCACAGAGCTCAGCTCTCAGCTCCTCCATGAATGCTCTGTGTGTCATGGGCTTCGTCTGTTGTGACAGACAGACTTCTTTGTACATAATGTAGCTGTTTGTAGTGGCAATGTCCAGGAAATGATCAAACAGGCTCCTGTACCAGCGCATGGTCTTGTGCTTTGAAGAGTAGTACTGTATGAGCTGATCTGACGGATCAACTCCACCCATGTCAGGGACAGGGGGTCTCTGCTCGGGTCCAGGAGCCATCTCTCTGCTTCTGCCTTCTCTGCACGGTGTTGCCAGAGTATGCTTCATGGATGGTGGAGCAGACAGCTACTTCCCTGTTGTCCATCCACTTCACAAATACCAGTGGGCCCTCCCTGATCCATCTTATGGAGCCTCTTTTGGATTTTTTTGTCAGGGCGTTAGTCTGTGGCCTTGGGCAGTCTTCTCCTCGTCCTCCTCTCTTGATGAAGAACACGTCCGTCAGTCTTCTCCTCATCCTCCTCTCTTTGTGAAGAACACGTCTGTCAGTCTTCTCCTCGTCCTCCTCTCTTGATGAAGAACACGTCCGTCAGTCTTCTCCTCGTCCTCCTCTCTTGATGAAGAACACGTCCGTCAGTCTTCTCCTCGTCCTCCTCTCTTCATGACAGCGCTCTGAGTGTCTGCTGTAAAGCATCCTGATACTGTAGATTCACCCTGGGGTGCTGATGGATTCAAACTCTTCTTCATCAGATATTAAGCCATATTTTAACCCCTTCATATTGCTCTGCTTTTGTGTGGCCCATTCAGTGAGCTCTGTAATCCTCCTGTGAAACAGAGCCTCATCACCCTGAAGACCCTGAAGATCCCCTGTGGATCTTCGGTGTTGAGCAGGGCCCACCTGGGGGGGCCTGAGCCCATCTGGCTGCTGACAGTGTACGGCTACAACAAACTGACGCGGCTGGATGAGTACAAGGCCAGGATCATGTGCACCTTCGTAATTTACCCCAAAATTAACGAGAACATCGCTAGCGAATTGGGCGGCCCCATCTCCACCCTTGAGATACATGATGCAATCAAATCTATGCAAAGTGGGAAGTCTCCTGGGCCCGACGGCTATACAGTTGAATTCTATAAGACATATTCTTCCAAGTTAGCCCCGATTTTGGCTAGCATGTACAATGACTCTCTCCTGACAGGCCGATTGCCAGAAACGTTGTCCATTGCGTCTATCTCACTGCTTCTCAAGAAAGACAAAGATCCTACTTCGTGTGGCAGTTATTGTGGAGAAAACTTCTGTGCAGCAATGCGGAGCCAAGGCTCAGGAAAGGATGAAAGCAGGAACGGCTTTAGTCAAACACTGATATTTATTGAGAGTATAATACGGCCGGAGAGATCACAGAGCATTTCACACTTTACATGTGAACTACCAAGCAAACTCTGACACAAAAAGAGTAGAAACATGCATCTAGAGAGAAAAGGCGGTCTTAGAAAGCCCGCCTTTTCCTAATCATTACCAGACCTTGGGACAAAGACCCATCTGTATTCCCAACTCAAATGAACCAAACCCCTCACCCACAGGAAGGCAGAGGACCTCTTGACCAGTGTTCTCCACACATTACAGATAGGAGCTGCAATTAACACAAAGCATATGTTTCTAATTTGACAGGTTTCTCAGAAAAGCTGAGAAACTCAAGACACAAAGAGATCGGATTAAAATATTCCTTGACAGTTTCACTCTTTTTATCAATTTATGATAACCAATTAACATTAGTCTAAGAATATTTCAGTCAATACTTCATGTTTTTAAATATGTCGTGTAGTAATAGATGTATTTATTTTTCTTCTCAAGAGAGTACCAGAATGTGTATTTTATGTTAGTATTTAAAAAATCTCTGGGGGGAGAATCCCCCAGACCCCCCTGCAGGGGTTGGCAGGTCAACTCTTTCACCTGTGGGGAAATTGCAGGATTGGCTCCAGGTCGCCCTTTTTATTTACTACAAGACAAATGTGCCTTTTTATTTCATACAGTTCAATTTGGATTGAGACAGGGAAATAATCTAAACCTCACGCGTGGCGTTTCACTGTCAAGGGGAGCGTGTATGTAATTACATTGCAAATACTGACTTGAGCCCCACCACTGTATGGGTTAGCCCTACCAGAGATTACCCAACACAAATGCTCTGGAGCCACTGTTTGCGGTCTATAATGACAGAGAAGAGCCTGTCAAGTTTGGCTGTACTCAGCATTGAATCAAAACACACCATAGCTTTAAATCTTAATAAGTGAGGCGTTTTGATGAACAAGATGGTAATCACCACATTCAGCTGTAATAGGCGTGCCAACTTGATGCCAACAACTCTGCTCACGGATGAGTCAATGAGAATAATAAACTGTTAAGATGATGACCGTGTGTATAATATTTTTCTTCTTTGTGGGGGTCTGCCCCCAAAAAAACAGTTTCAAGTCCTGAGAAAGTCAAATAAGACAGTGTGTAAAACTTCACTGCCCAGCCAAACAAAAGTAACCACTTTGATTTAACTAGGCCAGCAGGTAAGGGCTTTCCACTGGACAACTGCAGTGATGTGTTTTAGCTGAATACACGTTTTTTAACCCTAACTGATGCAGTTAGTCACTTCTTTAATGTTTGTTCTTTCTAATGTAAAGTCAAGGTTGTAACTGTTTGCAATGAAGTCGTGGGGCGCTGAACTGTTCTTTTGATTCTTTTGATACATGATAGTAATGACTTGAGGGTGAGCAAGCATCTTGAGGAGCATTCATCATTATCTCCTCCAAAAAATATAGTTTATTTAATAATAACACTGAATATGTGAATCATAACAGTGATTGACAGCTGATAGGAATAATACTATCATATTCATGCAGACAAACATCGATGATACAGTTAATTAATGTACTTATTGCAGCAGTCTGCATTTGGTTCCCCTGCTGGTCTAAGAGTGAGACAAAGTCATTCAGTTATTGTTCAGTTCAAATCCATGAAATGATGTCTGCCACCTTATATATTTATATGTAAGGCTTTACTGATGTGCCACAAGAATGTCACCAAATGTTATTGAGTTAAAATATCAATATTGTGGCTTACCAAGTTAACATTGTTGATATGACTGCGATTAAATCAGCATATACTTCTGCCAGGGGATGCCACCCCTGAAATTCTCGTGCCACCCTCTGGCCACCACATGAATATTTTTCTAGATCTGCCCCTGTTGTGCAGATTGGTTTATTTCAGAATAATATATATGATATGTTTTATAATGATTGATCATGAAAATGTTCTCAAAGCTGGTGAAGGTGCAGCTAGTTTGAATGACTTTGTATACTGCAGGGTAGCTGGTGAAGGAGCAGCTAGTTTAAATGGCTTTGTATACTGCAGGGTAGCTGGTGGATTTACTCCAGGTGGAACTAAAGTCTGATTTAACACTTGATTATATTCCACATCATTCATCCAGATCTGTGAAGTAACTAAAGGGATTAAATACATGTAGTGGAGGAGAAGTACACCATGTAGGCTACCTCTGAACTGTAGTGGAGTAGAAGAACAAAGTAGCAAAACATTTAAATACTTAAATAAAGTACAAATATCTCAAAATTGTACCCAAGTATAGTACTAGTTGAGTTTATGAACTTAGTTACTTAACACCACTGGCTATACAGATAGAAAGACTAAGCCTTGCACAGAGGCATGAAAATAAAAATTTTCTCAAAATGCTCAACAGTGCTGCCAACATTATAAAGTGACTGCTACACAATTAAAATGAATGCTCTTATATATTTCTATTAAATGTGACTCTTTAGCGTTTCTGTTATTATTTCCACTGCTGCTTTTTTGTTTTAGTTGCTCTGTCTGTTCGCATTTGGAAGATGTATGGACCCGCGAAGGAGAGGCCCAGGGAAAACAACATCTATCTTGGAACTGCAATTACTTATCTTAAAGAGATTGCACCATCATACTCCTTTTAAAAAAAAATGTCTCAATTAATTTAGCACATTTAATTATGCACACAATAAAGACCTCAACAAATATATTGATCCTGGCTTAACCAGCGACCTTTACTCTATTGTTCATAAGCTCAGTAGTTTAACAACTATTAGAATTGTAGTAATGTCTGTAGACCAATTGTACTAGAAATAATTTGAAACAGTTTAATAAAGAATGTTAAACTACAGTTAAAAAAACTATAATTGAACTTCAACTTATATCAATTATCTGATTCCAGTGGCCAGTTGGAAAAGACAATCAACAAAGTTTCCATTTTGCAGCAACAGCGCAAAAGGTTTCAACCACAATTAGTATCATGTCTGAGTTCTATCTTGCTTTGTTTCAGAATGTGTTCAATACATTACGTTTTTTATTCATTATTACCATACAATACATAGATTAAGAATAAATGAAACAAATAATACAACATTGACCTCATTGAGCAGATTTTTTTAACCCTGATCTCCTCAGGCCGGTATTTATGACCAGCAGTGGTGCCTCTGATGGTCTCAGGGTGTGAGACAGATGCAGGACATAAAAACACTCTTTTGCTTCTTATTTTCATTTTGCAGCACATTTATACTATAATATATAATGTTGCTTTACATCTTTACATTATTTTTTATTTTGTTCTCAAGTCATTTACTTTTGGTGAGATAACTAAAGTTTAGTTCACTTAACCCTGGCTATGGACTGATTCATTATTAGTTGTTACAAAGTATACACAAGACGGCGGGTAGGCAAACCAATATAGAAACAATTAGACAAACAAACATGAACTCGCAACAAACATCAGCGTGGCAGCAAAGCTCATCCAACTTAATTTAATCCGAATAGAGAGATTTCAGAGGAGGTAGGGAAATATCTGTTTAATATGAGTGCCTTCTTACTCATATATACTTGTACAAGTGCTAAGAACGGAATCTGTTGAAGAGCAATAACTAATTTATTCTCAATCAACAACCACCATGCCAATTTAGTGGTACTTTGCCCCCCCCGATCCGGAGAGCATAGACTTTTTATTTATTCAGTACCTTTTCTTCTCCAACATCAGTCAAATTTAACAACCCATCAGTTCATTACAACGATGAAATATAGCACTATGTCACATTCTCGCGTACCATCCTTCCCATTAATGACCAATTAACCTATATTTTGATGTGTGCATCCCGGGCAGACACCCAGTTTCTCCAGCAAGTAGGAAACTGCGGCGCAGACAAAATAAATGCTTTTAGACCGAAAAAAATCGGCAATGGTGTGAGGAAAAGATATATGACACTGTGTGCTTTTCTTCCTCTCTTGCCTGCGGCCCCTGCAGGGGGGTGAAATCACACACACACTGCAGCAGCAGCAAACAGATCCGAGGCGATAACTGCTGTTAATTTAACCGGTTGAAATCTCCAGAATTCTGCGATTTGTGTCAATACAAATCTATCACCCTAATGCAGAAGTCCACTTTACTGATGCTCTCTTTAAAGATCAAATGCAAAGCTTCCAAATATGCTACATTTTTATAGAAATGTTGTTTTTAAGACTGCTTGTTTTTTTAATTTAATTTAAATCGAGATAATACACCCAAAAAAAAGCTTTTTATTGATACAAAACTCGACCCAAAGCCGTCTGAATTTCTGACATGTCATTCCCAGCAGCCTCCGTGCGCGTGACGTCATTGTGGCCAAACAGTCTCTGGGTCAGGCAGTCTCGTTCACATGTCAGCGGTGTTTTTTGAAAAGAAAACTGAATTATATCCGCAAAAACATGGGTTATTGTTGTGCTTTCGGATGTATGAACGGTGCGGGATCTGGGAGAATTTTACATGCATTTCCCCAAGACAAAATCATCCGCCGAAACTGGATTTGTTTAGTGAATCGTGTTGGCTGGCAGCCGACAACATGGAGCAAGTTGTGCTCTGACCACTTCGCGTGTGATGCATACGATGTTGATCCTGCCATCGTCAAGTCTGTTGGTGGAGAAGCATTAAAAGTACATCGGAGGCTGAAACCCGTATTGGTAGTAGGCTCCACCTGTTGCTGTCTGCGATTCTGCGATCTGCGATCTACGGAGGCCTGCTCCCACCTGTAGAGTACGGCTGTACTGGGGAGGTTTTTACCCCGGAGTCGTCGTGGAGAAACAGAGTGGATCCACGCTTCGGGCTTGGCCTGCTTCCACCGGGCGTGTACTGCTGTACGGAGGAGGATTTTACCACCGCTGGGGCCTGCTTTCACCCCGGGGATACCACGGAGGGACCGGAGCGATTCCACGCTGCTGTTTTGAGAAGTCTACTGGATTCAGGTCCCATATTTGAGCACAAAAAACAACTGAAAGAACGAAAGAGCCGGGCAATGCAGAAACGCCAAAGAATTGAGGTAAACAACTTTTGATTTGATTTCAAAGCGCACAGAGCACAGCAGATAACGGAATTGCAGTTGTATTGCTTATAGAGGTGGGCACCGTTAGATTTGGTGTCTTTACGATCATAAACAATGTGTTGGATGTGGAGCTAGGATAAGTAATAAGGGAGCTAGGAATGATTTTCGGTGCAGTAATAGGTTAGCATTTTTCACTCGGGGCTAATTCAGAGGCTCACATTGTGTTTTTTTTTCTTCAAATAAATGAAAAAGATCAGTTAAATGAGTTTTTTTTTTAAAGTTTTTTTTCACAACAGTTGTATTTGGATGGAATGAATACCTATAGTGATAATTCAAAGTAATAAAATGATTTTTACAGTCAAAAAGTTCAAATGGAACTTTATTTTTCTAAACCTCTCTAAAAAGGTCAAATTTCACTTGTTTTGCATCAATCTTGATACCGGGTACTTATTATATGTTATAGTTTTGATTCCTAAAGCTTTTAGTCTACTAACCCATCATTCAAGGGTGGTTTCACTATAAGTAATGTTTTTTTTTTAGGCGGACATTAGAATTGACATGTTTTTACTATGTTCCATCTGAATTTACTTTAAAATAAAAACATCTATATTGATTCTGACACTTCTACATCCAACAATTAATTTATCCCTTTTACAACTCCAGATCTTGGGTGGCCTCCGACTCAGAATCAGACATTATAACGAAACTAAGTTGTACTATCGGCGGAAGCAGCTGTGAGCGATAAGCCAGGTGGAAATATGTTTGGCCACGCTGACGTCACGCGACGCCATCTTGCGGAGACAAGCGGCTGAGAAATAAATCGTCGGACTTGGTGTTGGGGGTTGAACAAAATAAATATTGCGCATTGCCAGACGCATATTATCTCCGATTTTAATACTGCAATATCTTAAATAGTGTTGTAGCTATATGATTTCGATTTTACTGGCAATTATAAAAATATCTTTGCATTTGATCTTTAAGGTCTCTCCGAATATTTGCTGTGTGTAATTGTCTGGTAATTTAATTCCAAAAAACACACACAGAGGAAATCAGTCAAAATCAATATTCCTAGGTTATCATTACCCCAAATATTCTTATTGTTTTTTACATGAGCTGTGTTTGCTCTGAAGGCGCATGCCCCAGCAGCAGTCACAGGGAAAATCGGCCGGCACAGTTCCCAATTTATTTCCTGGATTAAACTCCTATATGCCTCTCCATCTGCCTCTGTACACACTAATGGCATTAGATCTCCCCCTTTCTCTCTCCAACGTGGTACTCGCCATGGGTGTCCTCTTTCGCCGCTGTTGTTCAATATAGCCATTGAACCTCTCGCTATCTGGCTCAGAAGCCATGATAGGTTTGAGGGCATTACGCGTCCATAAACTGTCTCTATATGCTGATGACCTTCTTCTTATGATCTCGAACCCCTTATCCTCTCTCCCCCCCATACTGTCGATTTTAGATCAATGTGGCCGTGTATCAGGTTACAAACTGAACATTCAAAAGAGCGAAGTATTTTTTGTAAATAAAATGGCAGAGGCACTTCCCCAATCCCTATTCCCCTTTAAAAGGGCTGTGGAGGGGTTCAAATACTTGGGGGTGTTTTTTGCAAACTCTTTTAAAGACCTGTTCCCTAAAAACTTTCAGCCTCTACTAGATAAATGCAAAGCCGATATGTCTAGATGGGCCTCCCTTCCCCTGTCTCTTGCGGGTCGCGTAAACCTTATAAAGATGGTCATCCTGCCAAAGTTTCTTTACCTTTTCCAACACATCCCAGTGCGCATCAATACATCTTTTTTCACTGATCTTGATAAGCAGTTGAATGCGTTCATCTGGAACAACAAGCCTGCGCGTATTAGAAGGTTGTGTCTCCAACTCCCTAAATCAGAAGGGGGCCTGGCGCTCCCCAACTTTCGCCACTATTACTGGGCCTCTAATATTAACAAACTCCTCTATTGGGCTAAATAAAAACGTTCAGACCCCTGCCCACCTTGGGTACATATCGAGCTGTCATCTTCTGCTCCTTTGCACTCTATAATCTATATATAATCATGTGTACACCTTGTTGTTAATAAAAAAAACCTTCCAAACAAATGAACAGTCTTGTCTTTCATGTACAGTATATTGTTAACACATTTTAAAATGACCATGTTGAACAGCTACAACATGAAAATACTTCTAGGCAGAGTGTGGAGGATAATGGGAGAATGAACAGGGGCAGAAACACCATCTGAATAATGGCCACTTCTTGCTAAATTTACATTTCCATGTGAGGCTTTTATCCCAGGCGACTCACAATAGGTCAATGAACAATGAACAGTGGTAGACAGTAGCTCATTTACAAGGCACGGCATTTAAGGACAATCTTGAGGTACTTGAGACTAATCATGCAGCTTTATACTTCTGCTCCACAACATTTCGAGAATGAAGAAACCATCACGTATGAAAGGAACATGTGAATAGAGGGGCAGAAAACCGTCTTGCACATTTACATTTCAATCTTGAACAATGAACAGCGGTGGACAGTAAAGTAACGTGTTATAGCAGAAAGTTTAATACAGCATATTTCTGGTATATTCATTTTAATGTCACCTGATATATAGGATGTGTGTTAGACTTGAATGGACGAGTCTATTTTTTAGGGTATAAGAACCGTTAACCTTTGTTAGTTTATTACTCCTATGGATGTCATGAGATGATGACGTTTAAACATATACAAGTATAGCTTTCAGAGGGAAGAACATGTGACATTCGTGTGGTGGGCTGCATGATGAAATGTGTGTGCGTTAAAGATGTTTAAGGGGAATGGGTGTGCGTTCTGTCAAAGAGTCCTCTGTCTGTAAGATTCTACTACTCCAAAGCATTGCTGTAGGACTGCTTGAGAGCAGAGGTAATGTTTTACTCGTTACTATTGATTGTTGTACAACAAAATAATCATTGATCAACTATAACTTTTATGTGCAACATATAGTGAAACATCCCTATAAAGACATTGGTTCTTCTTAACACACACACACACACACACACACACACACACACACACACACACACACACTGTAAGGAGATGGAGCGAACCAGATGGAGCCAACCACTGCTGATTCATTGCTTGGGGTCCCGCCCAGGAGTGAAACCGGCCAATAACAAATAGCTAGGGAGGAGCAACCGTCACAACTCCTTCCCACTTGTGTGTATAAATATTATGATATTCTTATGCTCTGCGCTCTTCTTCTGAGCGGAAGTGTCCCACATTAGGCTTAGAGCCAAAGTGTCCCACATTAGGCTTAGAGCTAAAGTGTCCCACATTAGGCTTAGAGCTAAAGTGTCCCACATTAGGCTTAGAGCTAAAGTGCCCCACATTAGGCTTAGAGCTAAAGTGTCCCACATTAGGCTTAGAGCTAAAGTGTCCCACATTAGGCTTAGAGCTAAGTGCCCCACATTAGGCTTAGAGCTAAAGTGTCCCACATTAGGCTTAGAGCTAAAGTGTCCCACATTAGGCTTAGAGCTAAAGTGCCCCACATTAGGCATAGAGCCAAAGTGTCCCATATCAGGCTTAGAGCTAAAGTGTCCCACATTAGGCTTAGAGCTAAAGTGTCCCATATCAGGCTTAGAGCTAAAGTGTCCCACATTAGGCTTAGAGCCAAAGTGTCCCATATCAGGCTTAGAGCTAAAGTGCCCCACATCAGGCTTAGAGCCAAAGTGTCCCACATTAGGCTTAGAGCCAAAGTGTCCCATATCAGGCTTAGAGCTAAAGTGCCCCACATTAGGCATAGAGCCAAAGTGTCCCATATCAGGCTTAGAGCTAAAGTGCCCCACATCAGGCTTAGAGCCAAAGTGTCCCACATTAGGCTTAGAGCAGAAGTGTCCCACATTAGGCTTAGAGCAGAAGTGCCCCACATCAGGCTTAGAGCTAAAGTGTCCCACATTAGGCTTCGAGCAGAAGTGTCCCACAATAGGCTTAGAGCTAAGTATCCCACATTAGGCTTAGAGCTAAAGTGTCCCACATTAGGCTTAGAGCTAAACTGTCCCACATTAGGCTTATAGCTAAAGTGTCCCACATTAGGCTTAGAGCTAAAGTGTCCCACATTAGGCTTAGAGCTAAAGTGTCCCACATTAGGCTTAGAGCTAAAGTGCCCCACATTAGGCATAGAGCCAAAGTGTCCCATATCAGGCTTAGAGCTAAAGTGCCCCACATCAGGCTTAGAGCCAAAGTGTCCCACATTAGGCTTAGAGCAGAAGTGTCCCACATTAGGCTTAGAGCAGAAGTGCCCCACATCAGGCTTAGAGCTAAAGTGTCCCACATTAGGCTTCGAGCAGAAGTGTCCCACATTAGGCTTAGAGCTAAAGTATCCCACATTAGGCTTAGAGCTAAAGTGTCCCACATTAGGCTTAGAGCTAAACTGTCCCACATTAGGCTTAGAGCTAAAGTGTCCCACATTAGGCTTAGAGCTAAAGTGCCCCACATTAGGCTTAGAGCTAAAGTGTCCCACATTAGGCATAGAGCTAAAGTGTCCCACATTAGGCTTAGAGCTAAAGTGTCCCACATTAGGCTTAGAGCTAAAGTGTCCCACATTAGGCTTAGAGCTAAAGTGCCCCACATTAGGCATAGAGCCAAAGTGTCCCATATCAGGCTTAGAGCTAAAGTGCCCCACATCAGGCTTAGAGCCAAAGTGTCCCACATTAGGCTTAGAGCAGAAGTGTCCCACATTAGGCTTAGAGCAGAAGTGCCCCACATCAGGCTTAGAGCTAAAGTGTCCCACATTAGGCTTCGAGCAGAAGTGTCCCACATTAGGCTTAGAGCTAAAGTATCCCACATTAGGCTTAGAGCTAAAGTGTCCCACATTAGGCTTAGAGCTAAACTGTCCCACATTAGGCTTAGAGCTAAAGTGTCCCACATTAGGCTTAGAGCTAAAGTGTCCCACATTAGGCTTAGAGCTAAAGTGCCCCACATTAGGCTTAGAGCTAAAGTGTCCCACATTAGGCATAGAGCTAAAGTGTCCCACATTAGGCTTAGAGCTAAAGTGTCCCACATTAGGCTTAGAGCTAAAGTGTCCCACATTAGGCTTAGAGCTAAAGTGCCCCACATTAGGCATGGAGCCAAAGTGTCCCATATCAGGCTGAGAGCTAAAGTGTCCCACATTAGGCTTAGAGCTAAAGTGTCCCACATTAGGCTTAGAGCAGAAGTGTCCCACATTAGGCTTAGAGCTAAAGTGTCCCACATTAGGCTTAGAGCTAAAGTGTCCCACATTAGTCTTAGAGCAGAAGTGTCCCACATTAGGCTTAGAGCTAAAGTGTCCCATATCAGGCTTAGAGCAGAAGTGTCCCACATTAGGCTTAGAGCTAAAGTGTCCCACATTAGGCTTAGAGCTAAAGTGTCCCACATTAGGCTTAGAGCAGAAGTGTCCCACATTAGGCTTAGAGCTAAAGTGTCCCACATTAGGCTTAGAGCTAAAGTGTCCCACATTAGGCTTAGAGCTAAAGTGTCCCACATTAGGCTTAGAGCTAAAGTGCCCCACATTAGGCATAGAGCCAAAGTGTCCCATATCAGGCTTAGAGCTAAAGTGTCCCACATTAGGCTTAGAGCCAAAGTGTCCCATATCAGGCTTAGAGCTAAAGTGCCCCACATCAGGCTTAGAGCCAAAGTGTCCCACATTAGGCTTAGAGCCAAAGTGTCCCATATCAGGCTTAGAGCTAAAGTGCCCCACATTAGGCATAGAGCCAAAGTGTCCCATATCAGGCTTAGAGCTAAAGTGCCCCACATCAGGCTTAGAGCCAAAGTGTCCCACATTAGGCTTGGAGCAGAAGTGTCCCACATTAGGCTTAGAGCAGAAGTGCCCCACATCAGGCTTAGAGCTAAAGTGTCCCACATTAGGCTTAGAGCTAAAGTATCCCACATTAGGCTTAGAGCTAAAGTATCCCACATTAGGCTTAGAGCTAAAGTGTCCCACATTAGGCTTAGAGCTAAACTGTCCCACATTAGGCTTAGAGCTAAAGTGTCCCACATTAGGCTTAGAGCTAAAGTGTCCCACATTAGGCTTAGAGCTAAAGTGCCCCACATTAGGCTTAGAGCTAAAGTGTCCCACATTAGGCTTAGAGCTAAAGTGTCCCACATTAGGCTTAGAGCTAAAGTGTCCCACATTAGGCTTAGAGCTAAAGTGTCCCACATTAGGCTTAGAGCTAAAGTGCCCCACATTAGGCATGGAGCCAAAGTGTCCCATATCAGGCTGAGAGCTAAAGTGTCCCACATTAGGCTTAGAGCTAAAGTGTCCCACATTAGGCTTAGAGCAGAAGTGTCCCACATTAGGCTTAGAGCTAAAGTGTCCCACATTAGGCTTAGAGCTAAAGTGTCCCACATTAGTCTTAGAGCAGAAGTGTCCCACATTAGGCTTAGAGCTAAAGTGTCCCATATCAGGCTTAGAGCAGAAGTGTCCCACATTAGGCTTAGAGCTAAAGTATCCCACATTAGGCTTAGAGCTAAAGTGTCCCACATTAGGCTTAGAGCAGAAGTGTCCCACATTAGGCTTAGAGCTAAAGTGTCCCACATTAGGCTTAGAGCTAAAGTGTCCCACATTAGTCTTAGAGCAGAAGTGTCCCACATTAGGCTTAGAGCTAAAGTGTCCCATATCAGGCTTAGAGCAGAAGTGTCCCACATTAGGCTTAGAGCTAAAGTGTCCCACATTAGCCTTAGAGCTAAAGTGTCCCACATTAGGCTTAGAGCTAAAGTGTCCCACATTAGGCTTAGAGCTAAAGTGTCCCACATTAGGCTTAGAGCTAAAGTGTCCCACATTAGGCTTAGAGCTAAAGTGTCCCACATTAGGCTTAGAGTAGAAGTGTCCCACATTAGGCTTAGAGCTAAAGTGTCCCACATTAGGCTTAGAGCTAAAGTGTCCCACATTAGGCTTAGAGCTAAAGTGTCCCACATTAGGCTTAGAGCTAAAGTGTCCCACATTAGGCTTAGAGCCGAAGTGTCCCACATTAGGCTTAGAGCTAAAGTGTCCCACATTAGGCTTAGCGCTAAAGTGTCCCACATTAGGCTTAGAGCTAAAGTGTCCCACATTAGGCTTGGAGTTAAAGTGTCCCACATTAGGCTTAGAGCTAAAGTGTCCCACATTAGGGTTAGAACAGAAGTGTCCCACATTAGGCTTAGAGCTAAAGTGTCCCACATTAGGCTTAGAGCAGAAGTGCCCCACATCAGGCTTAGAGCCAAAGTGTCCCACATTAGGCTTAGAGCAGAAGTGTCCCACATTAAGCTTAAAGCGGAAGTGTCCCACATCAGGCTTAGAGCAGAAGTGTCCCACATTAGGCTTAGAGACAAAGTGTCCCATATCAGGCTTAGAGCAGAAGTGTCCCACATTAGGCTTAGAGCTAAAGTGTCCCACATTAGGCTTAGAGCTAAAGTGTCCCATATTAGGCTTAGAGCAGAAGTGTCCCACATTAGGCTTAGAGCTAAAGTGTCCCACATTAGGCTTAAAGCCAAAGTGTCCCATATCAGGCTTAGAGCAGAAGTGTCCCACATTAGGCTTAGAGCAGAAGTGTCCCACATTAGGCTAAAGTGTCCCACATTAGGCTTAGAGCTAAAGTGTCCCACATTAGCCTTAGAGCTAAAGTGTCCCACATTAGGCTTAGAGCAGAAGTGTCCCACATTAGGCTTAGAGCTAAAGTATCCCACATTAGGCTTAGAGCTAAAGTGTCCCACATTAGGCTTAGAGCTAAACTGTCCCACATCAGGCTTAGAGCCAAAGTGTCCCACATTAGGCTTAGAGCAGAAGTGTCCCACATTAGGCTTAGAGCAGAAGTGCCCCACTACAGGCTTAGAGCCAAAGTGTCCCACATTAGGCTTAGAGCAGAAGTGTCCCACATTAAGCTTAAAGCGGAAGTGTCCCACATCAGGTTTAGAGCTAAAGTGTCCCACATTAGGCTTAGAGCTAAACTGTCCCACATCAGGCTTAGAGCCAAAGTGTCCCACATTAGGCTTAGAGCAGAAGTGTCCCACATCAGGCTTAGAGCAGAAGTGCCCCACATCAGGCTTAGAGCCAAAGTGTCCCACATTAGGCTTAGAGCTAAAGTGTCCCACATTAGGCTTAGAGCAGAAGTGTCCCACATCAGGCTTAGAGCTAAAGTGTCCCACATCAGGTTTAGAGCTAAAGTGTCCCACATTAGGCTTAGAGCTAAAGTGTCTCACATCAGGTTTAGAGCTAAAGTGTCCCACATTAGGCTTCGAGCAGAAGTGTCCCACATTAGGCTTAGAGCTAAAGTATCCCACATTAGGCTTAGAGCTAAAGTGTCCCACATTAGGCTTAGAGCTAAAGTGTCCCACATCAGGCGTAGAGCAGGAGTGTCCCACATTAGGCTTAGAGCCAAAGTGTCCCACATTAGGCTTAGAGCAGAAGTGTCCCACATTAGGCTTGGATCCAAAGTGTCCCACATTAGGCTTAGAGCCAAAGTGTCCCACATTAGGCTTAGAGCAGAAGTGTCCCACATTAGGCTTAGAGCCAAAGTGTCCCACATTAGGCTTAGAGCAGAAGTGTCCCACATTAAGCTTAAAGCGGAAGTGTCCCACATCAGGCTTAGAGCAGAAGTGTCCCACATTAGGCTTAGAGACAAAGTGTCCCATATCAGGCTTAGAGCAGAAGTGTCCCACATTAGGCTTAGAGCTAAAGTGTCCCACATTAGGCTTAGAGCTAAAGTGTCCCATATTAGGCTTAGAGCAGAAGTGTCCCACATTAGGCTTAGAGCTAAAGTGTCCCACATTAGGCTTAAAGCCAAAGTGTCCCATATCAGGCTTAGAGCAGAAGTGTCCCACATTAGGCTTAGAGCAGAAGTGTCCCACATTAGGCTTAGAGCTAAAGTGTCCCACATTAGGCTTAGAGCTAAAGTGTCCCACATTGGCCTTAGAGCTAAAGTGTCCCACATTAGGCTTAGAGCAGAAGTGTCCCACATTAGGCTTAGAGCAGAAGTGTCCCACATTAGGCTTAGAGCTAAAGTGTCCCACATTAGGCTTAGAGCTAAAGTGTCCCACATTGGCCTTAGAGCTAAAGTGTCCCACATTAGGCTTAGAGCAGAAGTGCCCCACATTAGGCTTAGAGCTAAAGTATCCCACATTAGGCTTAGAGCTAAAGTGTCCCACATTAGGCTTAGAGCTAAACTGTCCCACATCAGGCTTAGAGCCAAAGTGTCCCACATTAGGCTTAGAGCAGAAGTGTCCCACATTAGGCTTAGAGCAGAAGTGCCCCACTACAGGCTTAGAGCCAAAGTGTCCCACATTAGGCTTAGAGCAGAAGTGTCCCACATAAGCTTAAAGCGGAAGTGTCCCACATCAGGTTTAGAGCTAAAGTGTCCCACATTAGGCTTAGAGCTAAACTGTCCCACATCAGGCTTAGAGCCAAAGTGTCCCACATTAGGCTTAGAGCAGAAGTGTCCCACATCAGGCTTAGAGCAGAAGTGTCCCACATCAGGCTTAGAGCCAAAGTGTCCCACATTAGGCTTAGAGCTAAAGTGTCCCACATCAGGCTTAGAGCAGAAGTGTCCCACATCAGGCTTAGAGCTAAAGTGTCCCACATCAGGCTTAGAGCTAAAGTGTCCCACATTAGGCTTAGAGCTAAAGTGTCCCACATCAGGCTTAGAGCTAAAGTGTCCCACATTAGGCTTAGAGCTAAAGTATCCCACATTAGGCTTAGAGCTAAAGTGTCCCACATTAGGCTTAGAGCTAAAGTGTCCCACATCAGGCGTAGAGCAGAGTGTCCCACATTAGGCTTAGAGCCAAAGTGTCCCACATTAGGCTTAGAGCAGAAGTGTCCCACATTAGGCTTAGGATCCAAAGTGTCCCACATTAGGCTTAGAGCAAAGTGTCCCACATTAGGCTTAGAGCAGAAGTGTCCCACATTAGGCTTAGAGCTAAAGTGTCCCACATTAGGCTTAGAGCTAAAGTGTCCACATTAGGCTTAGAGCAAAGTTCCCATTAGGCTTAGAGCTAAAGTGTCCCATTAGGCTTAGAGCAGAAGTGTCCCACATCAGGCTTAGAGCTAAAGTGTCACACATTAGGCTTAGAGCTAAAGTGTCCCACTTAGGCTTAGAGCAGAAGTTCCCGCATCAGGCTTAGAGCCAAAGTGTCCACATTAGGCTTAAGCAGCTAAGTGTCCCACATTAGGCTTAGAGCTAAAGTGTCCCACATTAGGCTTAGAGCTAAAGTGTCCCACATTAGGCTTAGAGCAGAATTGTCCACATTAGGCTTAGAGCTAGAAGTGTCCCACATAGGCTTAGAGCTAGAAGTGTCCCACATCAGGCTTAGAGCTAAAGTGTCACACATTAGGCTTAGAGCTAAAGTGTCCCACTTTAGGCTTAGAGCAGAAGGTTCCCGCATCTAGGCTTAGAGCCAAAGTGTCCCACATTAGGCTTAGAGCTTCACATTAGGCCCAAAGTGTCCCACATTAGGCTTAGAGCTAAAGTATCCCACATTAGGCTTAGAGCTAAAGTGTCCCATATTAGGCTTAGAGCCAAAGTGTCCCACATTAGGCTTAGAGCAGAAGTGTCCCACATTAGGCTTGGATCCAAAGTGTCCCACATTAGGCTTAGAGCAGAAGTGTCCCACATTAGGCTTAGAGCTAAAGTGTCCCACATTAGGCTTAGAGCTAAAGTGTCCCACATTAGGCTTAGAGCAGAAGTGTCCCACATTAGGCTTGGATCCAAAGTGTCCCACATTAGGCTTAGAGCAGGAAGTGTCCCACATTAGGCTTAGAGCTAAAGTGTCCCACATTAGGCTTAGAGCTAGAAGTGTCCCACATTAGGCTTAGAGCTGAAGTGTCCCACATTAGGCTTAGAGCAGAAGTGTCCCACATTAGGCTTAGAGCAAAGTGTCCCACATTTAGGCTTAGAGCTAGAAGTGTCCCACATTAGGCTTAGAGCTAAAGTGTCCCACATTAGGCTTAGAGCATGAAGTGTCCCACATTAGGCTTAGAGCTAAAGTGTCCCACATTAGGCTTAGAGCTAAAGTGTCCACACATTAGGCTTAGAGCTAAAGTGTCCCACATTAGGCTTTTAGAGCTAGAAGTGTCCCACATCAGGCTTAGAGCCTAAAGTGGTCCCACATTCAGGCTTAGAGCTAGAAGTGTCCCACATTAGGCTTAGAGCTAAAGTGTCCCACATTAGGCTTAGAGCTAAGTGTCCCACATTTAGGCTTAGAGCTAGAAGTTCCCGCATTAGGCTTAGAGCTAAGTGTCCCACATTAGGCTTACGAGCTAAAGTGTCCCACATTAGGCTTAGAGCAGAAAGTGTCCCACATTAGGCTTAGAGCTAAAGTGTCCCACATTAGGCTTAGAGCTAAAGTGTCCCACTTTAGGCTTAGAGCAGAAGTTCCCGCATCAGGCTTAGAGCTAAAGTGTCACACATTAGGCTTAGAGCTAAAGTGTCCCACATTAGGCTTAGAGCAGAAGTGTCCCACATTAGGCTTAGAGCTAAAGTGTCACACATTAGGCTTAGAGCTAAAGTGTCACACATTAGGCTTAGAGCTAAAGTGTCCCACTTTAGGCGTAGAGCAGGAGTGTCCCACATTAGGCTTAGAGCCAAAGTGTCCCACATTAGGCTTAGAGCAGAAGTGTCCCACATTAGGCTTGGATCCAAAGTGTCCCACATTAGGCTTAGAGCCAAAGTGTCCCACATTAGGCTTAGAGCCAAAGTGTCCCACATTAGGCTTAGAGCAGAAGTGTCCCACATTAGGCTTAGAGCTAAAGTGTCCCACATTAGGCTTAGAGCTAAGTGTCCCACATTAGGCTTAGAGCAGAATTGTCCCACATTAGGCTTAGAGCTAAAGTGTCCCACATTAGGCTTAGAGCAGAAGTGTCCCACATCAGCCTTAGAGCTAAAGTGTCACACATTAGGCTTAGAGCTAAAGTGTCACACATTAGGCTTAGAGCTAAAGTGTCCCACATTAGGCTTAGAGCTAAAGTGTCCCACATCAGGCGTAGAGCAGGAGTGTCCCACATCAGGCTTAGAGCCAAAATGTCCCACATTAGGCTTAGAGCAGAAGTGTCCCACATTAGGCTTGGATCCAAAGTGTCCCACATTAGGCTTAGAGCCAAAGTGTCCCACATTAGGCTTAGAGCTAAAGTGTCACACATTAGGCTTAGAGCTAAAGTGTCCCACATTAGGCTTAGAGCAGAAGTGTCCCACATCAGCCTTAGAGCCAAAATGTCCCACATTAGGCTTAGAGCAGAAGTGTCCCACATTAGGCTTGGATCCAAAGTGTCCCACATTAGGCTTAGAGCCAAAGTGTCCCACATTAGGCTTAGAGCTAAAGTGTCACACATTAGGCTTAGAGCTAAAGTGTCCCACATTAGGCTTAGAGCAGAAGTGTCCCACATCAGCCTTAGAGCTAAAGTGTCACACATTAGGCTTAGAGCTAAAGTGTCCCACTTTAGGCTTAGAGCAGAAGTTCCCGCATCAGGCTTAGAGCCAAAGTGTCCCACATTAGGCTTAGAGCAGAAGTGTCCCACATTAGGCTTAGAGCTAAAGTATCCCACATTAGGCTTAGAGCTAAAGTGTCCCACATTAGGCTTAGAGCTAAAGTGTCCCACATCAGGCGTAGAGCAGGAGTGTCCCACATCAGGCTTAGAGCCAAAGTGTCCCACATTAGGCTTAGAGCAGAAGTGTCCCACATTAGGCTTGGATCCAAAGTGTCCCACATTAGGCTTAGAGCAGAAGTGTCCCACATTAGGCTTAGAGCTAAAGTGTCCCACATCAGGCTTAGAGCTAAAGTGTCCCACATCAGGCTTAGAGCAGAGTGCCCACATCAGCTAGAGCCAAGTGTCCCACATTAGGCTTAGAGAGTGTCCCACATTAGGCTTGGATCCAAAGTGTCCCACATTAGGCTTAGAGCAGAAGTGTCCCACATTAGGCTTAGAGCTAAAGTGTCACACATTAGGCTTAGAGAGCAGAAGGTCCACATCAGCCTTAGAGCCAAAGTGTCTCCACATTAGGCTTAGAGCAGAAGTGTCCCACATTAGGCTTCGAGGCGCAGCTAGGCCTATGTGGCTTTTTATCCTGGATCAAGTGTTTAAGTCATGGATGTTTAAAGTTTAACTTCTTCATATGTCTAATATTAAAGTTGACTTTTCATTGAGGAAGTGTGACGCTGCGCTGTCAGTACGCTTCTCCATGTTTGTGATTGGTCAAATGTTCCAAATACCACCCCTTTCATGTGAACGCGCACTCAGCTGGACAGAGAAACCCTGGCTTGAGTGAGTCGATAACCCGCGTCGTAGGACCGTTAGCGAGAGCGCGTTTGTTTTGGATTAGGTAAACCAGCTAACTCAAACATATCCAGGTTATGTTGAACCGGCTTCGTAGTACCTCAGGTGCCCCTCAACAATAACTCTGACCGAGAGCTGCTCGGTCATAAACTGGCAACAACAAGTTGCTAGAGCAGCCCCTCCGTGAGGGGGGATAGCGGCTGGTCAGCTGCGTCAGAGGGCGAAAGGATTCCCTGACAACACTTGTAGGCATAGGTGTAGCTGTGGGTGGGCCCGGGTGGGCCTGGGGCCACCCGGGCCCACCCACAGCTACGCGTCTGCACCCACCAAAAGGCTTAAAGAGTATCTGGAAAATATGTCACATGCAGCCAGTGAATGTATATTGTAAATTGTCTGACTTTCAATACTTTTTTATTTTTCGAAATTCATTGTATCTTACTACTTCTTTACAAATTCAGATATTAGCGTCAGTTTATTTTGAATGGCAGGCGCGTGCCACTCTCACTACCCGCCAATCGCATCCACGGGCGCGAGCGGCGCTCAGATTCCATCCACTGCGCAGGCGCCAATTCATTGTTATCAGTAGCCTTGACAGTTTGAAACTAGCTTGACAATGACAACATGGAAAAACAAAGTACTCTATTCAAATTCTTAACAAAAGAACGTAGAAGGATGACTCTGAAGTCGCTCAGACATCATCCTCAGCAGCCCAGACTACTTCAGCAGCGGTTTCTGTGGAGCTGGAAGAGGATGCTGGTTTGGAAATCAAGGCCCCATCAGATTAGTCCACAATAGATGAACCAGCGACACAGCCCAAACTTGGTTCTTTCCCACCCACAACCTTAGCCGGCAAGCCACGGTGTTTTTCTATCAGGTGGTATGGACTTTTCCCATGGCGGGAATACAGCACCTCAAGAGATGCTGTGTTTTGTAATGCATGTAGACAAACTAAGGACAGTATAGCCTTTGCATCTATTTTAGCACGTAGAAGAATACTCCTAGAATGGAAATCTCCGATACCACCTAAAGCATCTCTATGGCTTAAAGTTCTAATGATGTACCTGAACTTGGAGAAGATTAAATATAACCTGAGGGGCTCTTCAAAACTATTCGGCTCTATGATAGCCTACATAGCTGAACTTAAGACACTACATTAAGAATAAAGGGGGAAACTATGAATGTATGTGCTTTTTTTTTATTTTATTTTTTCTGTCTTTATATACATGTATGTACGTGTATGTACGTGTATGTACGTGTATGTATGTGTATGTGTATATGTGTGTATACATATGCAGTGGCGGTTCTAGACCAATTTGACTGGGGGGGCCACTGGGGGGGCAGTTATTTTCTGAGGGGGGCTCAATAAATGCAGGACGAAAAAGAGAACTAGACAGTATGAAGTAATTGCGCATAAGAAAACAATGCAATCCAGTTATTGGTATTTGTTTCAGTAACTTATTTATTTCAGATAGATCTTATAGTTATTACTGTGAGCTTCAGCTTAAGTTATAGTGATGTTTGCACTCACACCATATTTATATAAAAATAAAGGCCATGAACAGTTACATCTCGACTTTACATAAGGGTGTCTGCACAATCTCACATTAGAGCAACACAATCCAGTGGTTCTCCAACTTTTTCTGTTGCTGCCTTCGGTGGGCCGCTTGCTCTGGCGGGCCGTGGACTTTCACAGCGCTGCTGCGCCGGTACCGCATCTGCCGCCGCATCCGTCACCGCAAACACCCGCCGTTGCGAGGCTCTGGCGGCTCCGGCAGGTCCGGCGCAGCGGTGCTGTGAAAGTCCACCGCCGTTGCGAGTCTCCGGCTGTAACACTCCACTACCGCCCGCGAGGACCCAGGTTCGATTCCGGCCTGAGGTCCAAAACATTTGAAAACATAAAACAAATAAAAACAAATAATCTCCCGTTCATTGTGTCCATTTGCGACCCACCTCTCACATCTCTGCGCTCCACCAGTGGGGCGCGCCCCACACTTTGAGAAACGCTGCATTACAGCAACAAAATCCTGCTGTTTTTGGCAAACCGAGTACCAGAAAATATACATTTAAAAAAAAAAAAAACTTTTCATTGTTAGGGGGGCCAGAGGTCAGTGTTAGGGGGGCACTAGCCTCCCCTAGAACCGCCCCTGTACATATGTGAGTATTGTAGTGCGTGAAAAGGGAGGCGGAGGCGGTGTATTCAGAATTGACTTCCACACTTGATTATTCATTAATCGGAGGATAATGCATGAACTGCTCTGTCTGACGAGCTAGCAGGAATGAATAGCCACAGATCAGTGTTCCCACTAAAGGGTCCGTGTGGCAACACAATACAACAGGTGAATTATGGTCCACAATATGGTGTCACCACAGTATATGGGTACATGTATTATTGTTATTATTCCTTATTTCCTTATCTATTAATTTCCCTTTTCTTTTAATATTATCTGTTACATTACTTTATTTGTACCGATATATGTATCTATGTATTTACTTAGCTAGGACCGGGAGGGGGGGAAAGGGACAAATATTGACTGTATAAATGTAAAGTCATTGTGCCTGACTCGATAAAAAATAAAAATAAATAATAATAATGGTTGTTGTATTAGCGAGGGGTCTGAGCTCCCACGGATGCAGTGACATCAGCTCCCATTGGCTCACACATAACTCGAGCCCTGCCCCTCCTTGTGGGAGCTCAGCTCCCATTGGCTCACACATAACTCGAGCCCTGCATGCTGCGTCTCGTCGCTACGGTTCTCTCTGTGTTCCTGAGAAAGTGTGTGTGAGCTCCAGCTCTACTGATCCATCATCTGTGTGTCTGGATAAACCTCTGAATGGACTCTGTGCTCTTTTTTCTGGAGCGTTTACCTCGGACTATAGGAGCTAGCTTAGCATGCTAGCTGGAAACACGTTAGCAACACTAGTCAGATTGAGAGTTTGACGGAGAGAGAAACGGTGTGTTTAACGGAGTCTGCAGGGAAAGGTGATCTAGGAAACATGAGTAAAGTCCAGATGCTGCTGTCGTTGAAGAAGCAGCGACTCACTGCTGCTAATGAAGAGATATTTGCTCTGTTTGAACAAACGATAGCAGAGCTCGAGGAGGAGCTGCTTCTTTCCAAAGAGGAGAACAAGAGACTCCAGAAACTACTGGACGCTGTTTCACAGCCTCAGCTTCGGATACACAGAGCAGGTCTGTTCCCTTTACTCTTCATTAACACTTTAAACTCTTCAGTAACACTTTATTATCACATTAATAACACTTTAGACCAGGGGCGCTGGAAGGGGGGTGCTGAGGGCGCTGCAGCACCCCCTAGCGTCAGGCAGGCGGAGCTCCTCTGCCATCCGTATCACTCTCTGCAGGGCTTTCTTGTCCGCAGCTGAACATCCTGCATACCACCCCGAGATGGAGTATGACAGCACGCTCTCGATGGTCGCCCGGTAGAAGGACACCAGCAGCTTCTTGTTCAGTCGGTTCCTCCGTAGCACCCTCAGGAAGTGTAGTCGCTGCTGGGCCTTCTTAACTGCTGCAGTGGTGTGTGCCGTCCAGCTGAGGCTCTCCGAAATGTGAACCCCCAGGAACTTAAAGGTGGAGACCCTCTCCACTCTCTCTCCATTGAGGTGAAGGGGGGTGGGTTCTGGACGGTGCTTATGATGGTGTTAAAAGCTGAGCTAAAATCGACGAACAGCATCCTTATATAGTTGCCTGGGCCTTCTTGGTGGCTCACAGCTGTGTGATCAACTCAGTAAATCGACCAGGGTTTCTCTGTCCGGCTGAGAGCGCGTTCACGTGAAAGGAACAGGTTTAGCAAAATTTGACCAATCACAGACTTGGAGAAGCGTGCTGACAGCGTCTTTTTCTCTCTCTCTCTCCATGAACCTTTGGGGCTCCGTATATACACTAGTATTAGATGCAGTCAAAAGTTTGGACACATCTTCTCATTCGAAGTTTTTTATTTATTTAAATTGGTTCTACATTGTAGATTATTACTGAAGACATCAAAACTATAAAACAACACATATGGAATTATTATAGCGTTCAGTGGTTTTTGTGAGTGCACTTGAGGATACAAAGTTCTTGAAATGTTCCCGGATCGGCCTTCATTTCTTAAAGTGATGATGGACGGTCGTTTCTCTTCACTGAGTTGAGTGGGTCTTGCCATAATATGGATTACAACAGTAGTCAAATAGGGCTCTCCACTGTGCACTAACCCTACCTCAATCACAGTAAGAAAGCAAGTAATTCCACAAATTGACTCTTGACAAGGCACATGTGTTAATGGAAAACCATTCCAGTTGACGACCTTGTTAATGGAGATTCCTTATTACAGCGTATTTCTTGCTTATTCATTAAGCGTCACACAGGTGAGAGAGGCCCCATCATCTTGTTATATCAGTCTTATGCCTAGTCACCTGGTTAGTTAAGACAAATGTGTTTATTGAGTTACATTTCCAGAGAAGAGGCCCCATCGTCTCCCCACGTAATTATTAGGGGTGAGCAGAAGTACAAAGAGGCTCCAAAGCTCAGTCGGTAGAGCCTCAGGTTATAATACAGTTAAGTCTTTGTTAGTTAAAGACGTCATGAGATAGTGACCTTTCCACATCTGAAACATATACAAGTATGGCATTCATAGGGGAAAATGTGTGTGTGTGTGTGTGTGTGTGTGTGTGTGTGTGTGTGTGTGTGTGTGTGTGTGTGTGTGTGTGTGTGTGTGTGTTGTGTGTGTGTGTGTGTGTGTGTGTGTGTGTGTGTGTGTGTGTGTGTGTGTGTGTGTGTGTGTGTGTGTGTGTGTGTGTGTGTGTGTGGTGTGTGTGTGTGTGTGTATTCATTACAGTAGCTATATATGCCTGTGTAAAACTGCTACTCGTTGGGGCATTTCCGCGATTGGTTGCTGTTGAAGCAAGGTGATGTACTCCAATATTATTATTTGTTGTTGTGCAACTGAATATTGATTAATCTCAACCATATCTGTGTTAAAGTTGTTGAGCCATTAATTGCACTAGCTGTGTGCAAAGCAAAAGGGGGCTGAAAAAATCACACTTTTTTGTTAACTAGATAATTCCATATGTGTTCTTTATAGTTTGATGTCTTCAGTATTAATCTACAATGTAGAAACAAATTAAAAATAAACAAACCATTGAATGAGAAGGTGTGTCCAAACTTTTGACTGGTACTGTATATAAAAAACACACATATTTTAATATTTAGCAGGTTCCCTCATGTATAATCATCTATACAAGCGCAACTTTAAACATTTACAGCAGTAAAATGCAACATTCAAAATAATCAAGAAACATCATAAATGAAACACTGACAGGGTTGGTGCGGACCTGATAATTTATTCCGGCAAATTACTCAGACCTACTAATTAACCTGACCGAAGTTATTGAGTCTATGTAAGTTTACTGCTTGGCTCAGATCCCCCAACGTCAGCAAGATCTCACCTCTATTAACTCCCCGAAGAACCAGGTTCAATTAACTGCTGTTTCAATTCAGACGACTCTCTTAAATCTGTTTAAGCGATCCCGAAGTATTTTGATATCAGTAATGAGGTGTGGCCCTACCTAAGTGTGAGTGTGACAGGGTGCAATCTTACCTTTGAAGCAGGAGAGGAGGGTGCAGATGTCTTTTAAGTTGTCCCAGTCTAAAAGGTGGGATCAGTTTATTTGAAGAAAAATAGGTCCAAACTAATACAGGGTTTTTACCTTCTCTCTTTACAACATTATACTCATACTAAACCTATCATGCTGTGATCATGTTCAAATATGAAACTTTTATTCACAGTTTTACATTTATTACCAAAATTGTAATTTCAACTGCCCAATTCAGTTGTGATTTTTAAATCTCCCGATAGAATTTAGAGGCATTTCCTCATAAATGACCGGTGATAATAAAAAGCACATTCAACTTTTCATTCACCAAATCAATTCACATCAAATCCATACCTTTTTTCCGACACAGATGGTGGGTACTAACATTCACAAACACATACCTATCTCCCGCAAGTATTCGGAGGAAGATCCTCACAGGTGGCGGTTACTAATACTCACAAACACATCTCAATTCATTCCACTCATTCAACAAAGTAATTCACTCAGCATTCAACCAAGAAATTTGAGAGATATTTACCAAGTTTGAGAGAACCTTACCGAGAGCAAAAACCCAGGTCTGAGGGACAGAGCTTACCGAGAGAGAGCATACCAGGGGAACCACCCCCCCCTCTCTCTCGCTCGCTCCAAAAAAGAACGTTCCTCCCCATCCGCCAGTGTCTTTATGCTCAAAAACAGGATAGAAAATTCTAAGACAACTCCACCACACCCATATTTGTGGAAGCTGGGTACAGGACAGGACTGGACACGACCAGACATATTCTGTGGCAGGGGTCGGCAATCCCTGGCACGCGGCACCGTAACCAGTGGCACACTAGGAATAAGTGTGCAAAACATTAACATTTTATTTTCGGATCCTGAACGAGACCGTCGCCAGAGCGCGTCTCCCCGTTACCTGCAGAAGGAAGCCATGCACGCAACGCAGCCCACTCTCTTTAACTCCAGGTGACTTTCTGCCGCTTTCCTCCGTGGAGAAAAGTACTTCACAAATTGCAGTACCCAAAAGGAGCTCTACAAATGCGCAGTTGTTGCGTGGCTGTGTATTTAGTTGAAAGCCCAGTGGCGATCTGCTCATCTCTCATTGAAATAATATGCTACACAGGGGCGGACTGGCCATGTGTGTTCTGGAGAATCACAGAACGGACGATCGTCCTTATTATTATGCTTTTTAAACCAATTATTTAAATTTGTTTGTTAAATTCAGCATCATGTAAGTTAGGAATGCTCCGATCGATCGTGCCCCTATGGATATCGACCGATACTCACTCTCTGCCGATCGATCGGTGCTCTCTAAAAATGCCGATCGCGAAAGCCGATCGCATGACGTAAAATACATGACAAGCTCTCCAAAATGGCTTCACCGGTCTGGCAGTATTTTAAAGTGTCCGAAAATGACAATAAAATAGCGGAATGCAACGTGTGTGAAGCAGAAATCCTGCAGCTCCGCCTGCTGTGACGGACCGGTGAGCGGAGCAAAACGCACAAGAGTTAGACCTAACACACTTAGCTATTTGATCTACCTCTGGAACAAGCTACACTAGTTCTACATATATTTATTCTTCACTGTTGGGTCACTCATTACTGGATCAGTGAGCTGCATGAGATACTGACAGGCTGTCAGGAGAGAGGGAAGAGAGGAAAAGAGAGCGCTTCCGCTCATTTCTCCCTTGTTATTATCCAAAGTTAATGTAAACTTGAATAATTAATTCATTTGAATGTAACAATTATGTTGGTTGTTGTTGGTGGAAGCGCCAGTGATGAATGAGCCCCATTAACCGAGTTTTAAACATAACTTTAATGGAAGATCCCCATAGGCCCCGCCCACTCGATCCGATCAGAGCATCCCTGACAGGTCCACACACTGCTTCCCCGCAGCGAGGCTCCCCCCGTCCTCCTGTTGACAGTTCACGAGCGTCGAGCTCTTCGCCTCCCCCCCCTTGATAATTCACGATCGTCAGCACGCTGATAAAATGTATTTTTTTTAATGGCACTTCATATCAAAAAGGTTGCCGACCCCTGTTCTATGGCTATGACATAACCACCTTTTTGGGGCCTCTGTCTTTTTCTCTTTAAGTCAGGAGCCCCCCCCCTGTGTACTGCTGTGAGTGAAGAGGGAAGAAACTGTCTCTCCCTTATCAGTGAAACCATTATAGGCCTTACACACTCAACTTAACAAACCACTTGTGTTTTGTTTATACTGTAAATATAGAAAATCATAAAATATGAAGCATTTTCATTGTGGGTTATATAAGAATATAATTGATCATACTATGACATAAGAGGGTGCCATAAAATGTTCTGATAATACTTGCATACTTTTACTGAAATAAGGTTTGAATTAGGGCTGTGCAATTAATCGTATTTTAATCTCTATTACGATTTTGGCTTGCAACGATTATGAAAACAACGTAATCGGAAAAAAACAATTATTTTGCTGCATTCCCTTTCGCAATGATGCTCTCAATGTGTCTTGCGTTACACATCTTAGCATTTAGATCTATAAAGGCCTTGGGGCTATTTTGTTTGATTGAATTAAACACAATATATGCACTCCACTATGCTGTTGTACTGTATCTGAAGATCTTAATATGATTGCTCATATTTTAAGCCATCTTTTTCCCAGCCCCTTGCTTTGGATCATTTTCATCAACTGACCCCCATTCCAAACTAATTGAATAGCCCTGGCGTAGTGTATCTGTGAACAATCCCAGATACAATTCATTGTTTACATTGCGGCTAGTGCTAAACCAGAAGAAAAAACCCTTTTTCATTTTTAACGGTAAGTGGAAAGGTGCTGGGCTACATGAGGTGAATTGAGCCAACATAATTAGACCATTTTTTCTGACTGTGTTGTTGTGGCAATTCATCACTCACAACAGGAAAAAATAAAACGGAGAGGAATCAATAAAACACAAACACAGATATAGTTGATTAATTATTATTTCGTTGTACAATAATAATGAGGAAACATTACCTTGCACACAAGCAATCAATAGTGGTAATGCTCCAACGAGTACAAGTCTTTCACATCATATATAGCAGCTGTAATGAACCCACACACAATTTCCCTTACATTAGCCAACACACCCACATATGTTCCAGATGTCGAAAGGTCATTATCTCATGACCTCTTTAGGTGTAATTCATACCCTGTCAGGATATGAACCACCTAACTAACAAGCATTAACTGTATTATCCTGAGGAGGTCCTCTTTGCACTTCCGCTCACTCCTAATAATTGCGGAAGAGACGATGGGCCTCTCTTCTCTGGAAACTGTAATTCAATAACATAACTAATTATATTGACTAGGTCCAAGACTGAACAGTGTGTTTCCTGTTTCCTGCAGATGTCCAGCAGCTGGTGGTGGTTAAAGAAGAGCCTCTCCCTGACCTGCAGGAGTGGAGCACCAGTCTGGACCAGGAGGACCCAGAGCCCCCTCCACACATTAAGCAGGAACAGGAGGAACTCAGGATCAGTCAGGAGGGAGAGCAGCTTCAGGAGCTGGAGGAGGCGGATATCACCAAGTCCACTTTCACTCCTGACCCTGTGAAGAGTGAAGATGATGAAGAGAAACCTCAGTCCTCTCAGCCTCATCAAAGACAAACTGAACACATGGAAACAGAAGCTGATGGAGATGACTGTCGAGGATCAGAACCAGCCAGGAACTCAGATCCAGAGAGCAGTTTACAACCAAAGACTGAGGACCAAACTGGAGACTCTTCTGAAGACACTGATGACTCTTCTGAACCTGACGCTGAACCCAGTGCTGATTGGAAGGAGACCAGAGAACCTGCCTCAGGCTCAAACTCACTGAAAAATAGACAAGAATCTGTCAGTGATCCCCGACGTAGTGCTGAAAAGAAACCATTCAGCTGCTCAGTCTGTAAGAAAGCTTTTAGATATAGAAGATGTCTAAATCGACACATGAGAATCCACACAGGAGAGAAACCCTTTCGCTGCTCAGTTTGTGAGAAAGCGTTTTCACACAGTGGAAGTTTAAAGACACACATGACAGTCCACACAGGAGAGAAAGCACACATCTGCTCAGTCTGTAAGAAAGCTTTTTCACATAGTGGAAATTTAAAGAAACACATGAGAGTCCACACAGGAGAGAAACCACACAGCTGCTCAGTCTGTAAGAAAGCTTTTTCACACAGTGGAAGTTTAAAGGAACACATGAGAGTCCACACAGGAGAGAAACCACACAGCTGCTCAGTCTGTAAGAAAGCTTTTTCACAGACTGGACATTTAAAGGAACACATGAGAATCCACACAGGAGAGAAAGCACACAGCTGCTCAGTCTGTAAGAAAGCTTTTTCACAGAGTGGACATTTAAAGAAACACATGAGAATCCACACAGGAGAGAAAGCACACAGCTGCTCAGTCTGAAAGAAAGCTTTTTCACAGCGTGGAAATCTAAAGGAACACATGAGAATCCACACAGGAGAGAAAGCACACAGCTGCTCAGTCTGTAAGAAAGCTTTTTCACAGACTGGACATTTAAAGGAACACATGAGAATCCACACAGGAGAGAAAGCACACAGCTGCTCAGTCTGTAAGAAAGCTTTTTCACAGACTGGACATTTAAAGGAACACATGAGAATCCACACAGGAGAGAAAGCACACAGCTGCTCAGTCTGTAAGAAAGCTTTTTCACAGAGTGGACATTTAAAGAAACACATGAGAATCCACACAGGAGAGAAAGCACACAGCTGCTCAGTCTGAAAGAAAGCTTTTTCACAGCGTGGAAATCTAAAGGAACACATGAGAATCCACACAGGAGAGAAAGCACACAGCTGCTCAGTCTGTAAGAAAGCTTTTTCACAGAGTGGACATTTAAAGAAACACATGAGAATCCACACAGGAGAGAAAGCACACAGCTGCTCAGTCTGAAAGAAAGCTTTTTCACAGCGTGGAAATCTAAAGGAACACATGAGAATCCACACAGGAGAGGAAATATACAGCTGCTCAGTTTGTAAGAAAGCTTTTTCAAATAGTGGACATTTAAAGACACACATGAGAGTCCACACAGGAGAGAAAGCACACATCTGCTCAGTCTGTAAGAAAGCTTTTTCACATAGTGGAAATTTAAAGAAACACATGAGAGTCCACACAGGAGAGAAACCACACAGCTGCTCAGTCTGTAAGAAAGCTTTTTCACACAGTGGAAGTTTAAAGGAACACATGAGAGTCCACACAGGAGAGAAACCACACAGCTGCTCAGTCTGTAAGAAAGCTTTTTCACACAGTGGAAGTTTAAAGAAACACATGAGAGTCCACACAGGAGAGGAAATATACAGCTGCAATGTTTGTTACAAAAGATTTAAATGGCGTAATCATTTCCAAAGGCACAAGTGTGTTGGTCGTCAGTCCTCACAGCTTAATGAAATTCAAACTGAGGATGACGGAGAGGCAGAGCCTCCAATCAGCAGCTCAGCTGAACACATGGAAACAGAAGCTGATGGAGAGGACAATGAATAAGTCTTATGACAGTTCACACGTGAGAGAAATCTGTCTGACTGGATTAACATTGTTGTACAACATCCATATAAGACTTAAATGAACTCCATCTTTATCAACATAAGTGGACAATATGTTTAATGTTTTTTTCATTCTGATGTATACGTTAACCACTGACTGTTGATGAACCATTTTATTTGGATTGAGGGCTCCAAGTTTCCATATAGAGATATAGGATGAATTAATGTATTGTTCTTTATTTCTAAATGTTTGGTATCATTGCTATCCTGTTAATGAGCCCGGTTTTACATAAATGTACCTGTTACCGGAGTGTTTATGCTTCTGTAACTGTAAGGGAATACATTTTCCTATTTTGTATCCTGATGACCTAATGCCGTTGCATGTAATACGTTACTCCCTAAGCCTGTTTTCACCCATCTGCAACCGATTCACTAATAATCACAAATGTTCATTTATTTGACCCCTTGACTCGACTATTTCTTGTTTAATAATCGTTACATCTCCTCAGGACCAAGTTCCCGTGTCCTGCCTTTCACCTGCTGATCACCCACTGCTCATTTAAGGTGGACTGACCTTTACAATGGACCCGCTAGTCTTAGTGTCTTAATGCAAACGTTTTTGTAAAGTGACGCTAGACCAAAAACGTGCTGTTGGGCTGTGTGCTCTCTGCAGGATGGTGTCTGTACGCAAAGATTATTTATGGTATGAGAGCTTCACTCTGTTTTTGTTGTCCAAACGACACCAACAGAGGAAGGGTACTAACATTCACAAACACATACCTATCTCCCGCAAGTATTCGGAGGAAGATCCTCACAGGTAGCGGTTACGAATAACTCACAAACACAATCCTATCCGACACAGATGGTGGGTACTAACATTTAAAACACATACCTATCTCCGGGGCCGGCCATCGGTATAGGCAGTATAGGCGAATGCTAAGGGCACATCAACCCATAGGGGGCGCCGAAAAAAAATTAAAAGTTAGAAATTAAAAAAATATATTTTTTTAAATTTCATAACACAATTTCCCGATTTTGGATCAACTAAGTACATCTTATTATTTTATACTAATAGAACTACGCATATATTGCGTACAGCGCCCATAAACTATGGCACCCCCCCCCCCCCATCAAGTAATTGGAATTGACTGTGTAAGCGGCCGCGGGGGGAGAGCTTTAGAGAGCTCTCTCCTGAAACACTGAGCGGCTCTGATAACCTCAGCTCAGTGAGGTAAAGGCACACTTTTATATGATCATTATAGTTATAAGAGAATAGGTGAAAAACAGGTATAAAATACTGACGGTACAAAAAAGTTGTTATTAATAAACAAGAATACAGTTTGAAAGGAGAGTGATTTGTAAAATATCCATAAAGAAAAAGAAAATCTGTTTACAGTTCTGTTTCATATGGGTGTTGAGATGTATCCATAGATCTCCTAATGTTGCTCTCAAAGTGCACCAGATTGATGCTTTTAACTTCAATAATTAAAAAAAAAGTCTTCCCAGGGGTGCATGCCCCCGGACCCCCCTAGAGGAGGTGAGGTCCCCCCCCCCACTTAAATCATGTTCAAATGGATAGGAAACTAAATACAGTTGCACACATCTTGTGTCAATATCTTTTTGTGTTGGTGGTCATGCCACAACCGTGCACACGCAAATCATAGTGAGTGTCTGCATTTTGGGGGGGGCGGGGGCACCAGCTAAAATCTTGCCTAGGGCGGCAAATTGGTCAGGGCCGGCCCTGCCTATCTCCCCCAGGTATTCGGAGGAAGATCCTCACAGGTGGCGGTTACTAATACTCACAAACACATCTCAATTCATTCCACTCATTCAACAAAGTAATTCACTCAGCATTCAACCAAGACATTTGAGAGATATTTACCAAGTTTGAGAGAACCTTACCGAGAGCAAAAACCCAGCTCTGAGGGACAGAGCTTACCGAGAGAGAGCATACCAGGGGAACACCCCCCCCCCCCCCTCTCTCTCGCTCTCTCCAAAAAAAAAAAAAGTTCCTCCCCATCCACCAGTCTTTATGCTCAAAAACATCTCTCATTGAAATAATATGCTACACAGGGGCGGACTGGCCATGTGTGTTCTGGAGAATCACAGAACGGACGATCGTCCTTATTATTATGCTGTTTAACCCTCTGGAGTCTAAGGGTATTTTCTCGATTTTTAGATGTTTTCTTAAATCACCTTTTAAATGTATTTCTTCTAACATGGCACCCATGTGTTACATATCAAAATGTTCAGGACAATCTTTAGTATTGCTATATATGCAAATTACTCACCTTAGAGCACTGTTTGATGCGATAAGTAGCTCAAAAGCTTAAAATGTTACATCCGATTTTCGGAAAATCTTCAAAACTCTTGTGAAAACACAAATGTTTTCATGTGATCTAATTGTTTTGGTGTTTTAGATTTGGTTACCAGTGTATTTGAATTACACTGTATATACATGTTATTCATGTCTAAAATGACAAAAAAACTATTCATTATACATACAAATAAAAACAGCAAATATACACTTGTTAGAATATTGAACACCAGAACTTTTTTTCAACTGTTTATAAAAAACACTTTCAATCACCACTCGACCCAACCATGGACAAGCGGGAGAAGATGATGGACTTTCACTCAGATTAAGTCCTCATGCCATGCCTCAAAGCAGTTGCGTTCCAGTGAGACACACAGGGCAACATCACACTGCTTGCACTTCCAAGGTGTCCTTTCTCTTGCCTTGGAAGTAGCAATGTTCGCATTTCCTGCGACCTGTGGTGAACCTGTCGCTTGCTGCCTGGAGATCAGCAATGGACACAGGAAGATGAGCTGCAGGTGCCCGGACAGGAGGTGTATGGACAGGCTTGCCACAGAGCTCAGCACTCAGCTCCTCCATGAATGCTCTGTGTGTCATGGGCTTCGTCTGTTGTGACAGACAGACTTCTTTGTACATAAAGTAGCTGTTTGTAGTGGCAATGTCCAGGAAATGATCAAACAGGCTCCTGTACCAGCGCATGGTCTTGTGCTTTGAAGAGTAGTACTGTATGAGCTGATCTGACGGATCAACTCCACCCATGTCAGGGACAGGGGGTCTCTGCTCGGGTCCAGGAGCCATCTCTCTGCTTCTGCCTTCTCTGCACGGTGTTGCCAGAGTATGCTTCATGGATGGTGGAGCAGACAGCTACTTCCCTGTTGTCCATCCACTTCACAAATACCAGTGGGCCCTCCCTGATCCATCTTATGGAGCCTCTTTTGGATTTTTTTGTCAGGGCGTTAGTCTGTGGCCTTGGGCAGTCTTCTCCTCGTCCTCCTCTCTCGATGAAGAACACGTCTGTCAGTCTTCTCCTCGTCCTCCTCTCTCGATGAAGAACACGTCCGTCAGTCTTCGCCTCGTCCTCCTCTCTCGATGAAGAACACGTCCGTCAGTCTTCTCCTCGTCCTCCTCTCTCTATGAAGAACACGTCCGTCAGTCTTCTCCTCGTCCTCCTCTCTCGATGAAGAACACGTCCGTCAGTCTTCTCCTCGTCCTCCTCTCTTTGTGAAGAACACGTCCGTCAGTCTTCTCCTCGTCCTCCTCTCTTTGTGAAGAACACGTCTGTCCAGTCTTCTCCTCCGTCCTCCTCAACCTCTTGATGAAGAACAACGTCCGTCAGTCTTCTCCTCATCCTCCTCTCTTTGTGAGAACAAGTCTGTCATCTTCCTCCTCGTCTCCTCTCTTTTGAAGACACGTCCTTCATCTTCTCCTGTCCTCTCTCTGATGAAAACACAGTCCCGTCAGTTTCCTCCTCGTCCCTCCTCTCTTGATGAAGAACACGTCCGTCAGTCTTCTCCCATCCTACCTCTCTCATGAAGAACACTCTCCGCAGTCTTCTCCTCTGCCTCCCTCTCTTCTGAAGAACACGTCCGTCAGTCTTTCTCCTCGTCCTCCTCTCTTGATAGAACAACGTCCGTCAGTCTTCTCCTCGTCCTCCTCCGCTCTTGATGAAGACCACGTCCGTCAGTCTTCTCCTCGTCCTCCTCCTTTTTGAGGAACACGTCCGTCAGTCTTCTCCTCGTCCTCCTCTCTTGATGAAGAAACACGTCCGTCAGTCTTCTCCTCGTCCTCCTCTCTTGATGAAGAACACGTCCGTCAGTCTTCTCCTCGTTCTCCTCTCTTCATGACAGCGCTCTGAGTGTCTGCTGTAAAGCATCCTGATACTGTAGATTCACCCTGAGGTGCGGATGGATTCAAACTCTTCTTCATCAGATATTAAGCCAATATTTTAACCCCTTCATATTGCTCTGCTTTTGTGTGGCCCATTCAAGTGAGCTCTGTAATCCTCCTGTGAAACAGAGCCCTCATCACCCTGAAGACCCTGAAGATCCCCGTGGATCTTCGGTGTTGAGCAGGGCCCACCTGGGGGGGCTTGAGCCCATCTGGCTGCTGACAGGTACGGCTACAACAAACTGACGCGGCTGGATGAGTACAAGGCCAGGATCATGTGCACCTTCGTAATTTACCCCCAAAATTAACGAGAACATCGCTAGCGAATTGGGCGGCCCCATCTCCACCCTTGAGATACATGATGCAATCAAATCTATGCAAAGTGGGAAGTCTCCTGGGCCCGACGGCTATACAGTTGAATTCTATAAGACATATTCTTCCAAGTTAGCCCCGATTTTGGCTAGCATGTACAATGACTCTCTCCTGACAGGCCGATTGCCAGAAACGTTGTCCATTGCGTCTATCTCACTGCTTCTCAAGAAAGACAAAAATCCTACTTCGTGTGGCAGTTATTGTGGAGAAAACTTCTGTGCAGCAATGCGGAGCCAAGGCTCAGGAAAGGATGAAAGCAGGAACGGCTTTAGTCAAACACTGATATTTATTGAGAGTATAATACGGCCGGAGAGATCACAGAGCATTTCACACTTTACATGTGAACTACCAAGCAAACTCTGACACAAAAAGAGTAGAAACATGCATCTAGAGAGAAAAGGCGGTCTTAGAAAGCCCGCCTTTTCCTAATCATTACCAGACCTTGGGACAAAGACCCATCTGTATTCCCAACTCAAATGAACCAAACCCCTCACCCACAGGAAGGCAGAGGACCTCTTGACCAGTGTTCTCCACACATTACAGATAGGAGCTGCGATTTAACACAAAGCATATGTTTCTAATTTGACAGGTTTCTCAGAAAAGCTGAGAAACTCAAGACACAAAGAGATCGGATTAAAATATTCCTTGACAGTTTCACTCTTTTTATCAATTTATGATAACCAATTAACATTAGTCTAAGAATATTTCAGTCAATACTTCATGTTTTTAAATATGTGTGTAGTAATAGATGTATTTATTTTTCTTCTCAAGAGAGTACCAGAATGTGTATTTTATGTTAGTATTTAAAAAATCTCTGGGGGGAGAATCCCCCAGACCCCCCTGCAAGGGTTGGCAGGTCAACTCTTTCACCTGTGGGGAAATTGCAGGATTGGCTCCAGGTCGCCCTTTTTATTTACTACAAGACAAATGTGCCTTTTTATTTCATACAGTTCAATTTGGATTGAGACAGGGACATAATCTAAACCTCACACGTGGCGTTTCACTGTCAAGGGGAGCGTGTATGTAATTACATTGCAAATACTGACTTGAGCCCCACCACTGTATGGGTTAGCCCTACCAGAGATTACCCAACACAAATGCTCTGGAGCCACTGTTTGCGGTCTACAATGACAGAGAAGAGCCTGTCAAGTTTGGCTGTACTCAGCATTGAATCAAAACACACCATAGCTTTAAATCTTAATAAGTGAGGCGTTTTGATGAACAAGATGGTAATCACCACATTCAGCTGTTATAGCCAAATTGATGCCAACAACTCTGCTCACGGATGAGTGGATGAGAATAATAAACTGTTAAGATGATGACGTTACGTGTGTATAATATTTTTCTTCTTTGTGGGGTCTGCCCCCAAAAAAACAGTTTCAAGTCCTGAGAAAGTCAAATAAGACGGTGTGTAAAATTTCACTGCCCAGCCAACAGAAAGTAACCACTTTGATTTAACTAGGCCAGCAGGTAAGGACTCTCCACTGGACAACTGCAGTGATGTGTTTTAGCTGAATACACGTTTTTTAACCCTAACTGATGCAGTTAGTCACTTCTTTAATGTTCTTTCTGATGTAAAGTCCAGGTTGTAACTGTTTGCAATTAAGTGGTGGGGCGCTGAACTGTTCTTTTGATTCTTTTGATATATGATAGTAATGACTTGAGGGTGAGCAAGCATCTTGAGGAGCATTCATCATTATCTCCTCCAACAAATATAGTTTATTTAATAATAACACTGAATATGTGAATCATAACAGTGATTGACAGCTGATAGGAATAATACTATCATATTCATACAGACAAACATCGATGAGACATTTAATTAATGTACTTATTTCAGCAGTCTGCATTTGGTTCCCCTGCTGGTCTAAGAGTGAGACAAAGTCATTCAGTTATTGTTCAGTTCAAATCCATTAAATGATGTCTGCCACCTTATATATTTATATGTAAGGCTTTACTGATGTGCCACAATAATGTCACCAAATGTTATTGAGTTAAAATATCAATATTGTGGCTTACCAAGTTAACATTGATTGATATGACTGCGATTAAATCAGCATATACTTCTGCCAGGGGATGCCACCCCTGAAATTCTCCTGCCACCCTCTAGCCACCCCATGAATATTTTTCTAGATCCGCCCTTTTTTGTGCAGATTGATTTATTTCAGAATAATATATATGATATGTTTTATAATGATTGATCATTAAAATGTTCTCAAAGCCGGTGAAGGTGCAGCGAGTTTGAATGACTTTGTATACTGCAGGGTAGCTTGTGGATTTACTCCAGGTGGAACTAAAGTCTGATTTAACACTTGATTATATTCCACATCATTCATCCAGATCTGTGAAGTAACTAAAGGGATTAAATACATGTAGTGGAGTAAAAGTACACCATGTAGGCTAATCATTGATTAAACATTTTTAATCAATGATTTTATCACTGAGCACAATCTCGATTTTATGTTTTTAACAGAAACTTGGATTGAACAAAATAACAGTGCAGCTGTTCTTATCGAATCAACCCCTCCCAACTTTAGTTTTATGAGTCAGGAAAGAATGCATAAGAAAGGGGGTGGAGTTGCTATTCTGTTCAATGATTCCCTTCAATGCAGGAAGACATCTTATGGGAACTTTGATTCTTTTGAATATGTGGCCCTTCAGCTGAAATGCTCCTCTCGAGCTCTGTTCCTAAATATCTATAGACCACCCAAATACTGTGCAAGCTTTTATGATGACTTTACTGAACTGCTGTCTATAGTGTGTATTGACTTTGACCGTTTAGTCATTGTTGGTGATTTTAACATCCATGTTGACAACCCTCAGGACAGAGGGGCTAAAGAACTGTTTTGTGTTCTTGATAGCCATGGACTGACTCAGCATGTGACGGAGCCCTCGCACAATAAGGGACACACTCTGGACTTAATTATCTCAAAGGGTTTGAATATCTCTAAGGTTGTGGTGACTGATGTTGCGCTCTCTGATCATTCCCGTGTTTTCTTTGAGAGCTCTATTTCTGTTCACAAAAATGTTCAAAAAGAGGTAACCACAAAGCGATATTTAACTGAAAACACTAGGGAAATGTTTACTCAGAATTTTTCTTCCACACTTGCCCCTGCTAATTGATAGCGCAGAGTGAAGCAGGTAGGACCCAAACGCAGATAAAACTTGATAATACCTTTATTGCAAGGGCTCTTATCTAACATATAACTTTAACAAACAAAACACTCTACGGTGAACCAGGTCACAAACAAAAGAAGCACCAACACTGAACACAGGACGAGACAAGACTAAATACAGGGAGGGATAATTACCAGACAAGAAACAGCTGGGCAGGGGAGGAGAAACACAAGGGCCACAGGTGAACATAATCAACTAACTAGACACAGGTGAGGAGGGAGGAGAAAACACAAGGGCCACAGGTGAACACAATCAACTAACGAGACACACCAGGGAACTAACGACGGAAGGAAAACATGACATAGAGGACAGCGGAAACACCCAAACCTAGACATAGACCCGTGACCTGGCATGACAACCGTGACAGAACCCCCCCCCTCAAGGGACGGATTCCAGACGTCCCTAAACAAAAAATCCAACATAGTCCAACAGGGTGGGTGGAGGGGGTCCGGAGGAGGGACGTATCCCTAGGCCACCAGGGTGGGTGGAGGGGGTCCGGAGGACGGGACTAAGCTGACTGCCCAGGAGCCCAGTAGGGGACCAGGAAGGGATCTCGGGCGGACGGCCCGGGGGCAAGGCAGAGTCTAAGGTGGGGAACCCGGGCGGACGGCCCGGGGGCAAGGCAGAGTCCAAGGTGGGGGTCTCGGGCGGACGGCCCGGGGGCAAGGCAGAGTCCATGGTGGGGAACTCGGGCGGACGGCCCGGGGGCAAGGCTGTGTCTAAGGTGGGAAACTCGGGCGGACGGCCCGGGGGCAAGGCAGAGTCCAAGGTGGGGGTCTCGGGCGGACGGCCCGGGGGCAAGGCAGAGTCCATGGTGGGGAACTCGGGCGGACGACCCGGGGGCAAGGCAGAGTCCAAGGTGGGGGTCTCGGGCGGACGGCCCGGGGGCAAGGCAGAGTCCAAGGTGGGGGTCTCGGGCGGACGGCCCGGGGGCAAGGCAGAGTCCATGGTGGGGCGAAGGCCACAGCGGGCGAACTCAGGGGGCCGAGCATGAGGGCGAAGACCAGACAGCTCCGGAGGCCGGGCAGGACCCGGTGTCGGCCGGACAGGAACCGGAGCCGGCGGGACAGGCTTCGGCAGGATCCCCCACGGAAGAGGACCAGGAGTTGGCAGGACCCCCAGCAGGAGGGTGGACGACGGGACCTCCAACGAGACAGGACAAAGGGTTGGCAGGACCCCCGGCAGGAGAGTAGTCGGCGGGGCCTCCAACGGGACAGGACACAGGGTTGGCAGGACCTCCGGCAGGCGAGTAGACGGCGGGACCTCCAACGGCACAGGACATAGGGTTGGCAGGACCCCCGGCAGGAGCGTAGTCGGCGGGACCTCCAACGGGACAGGACACGGGGTTGGCAGGACCCCCGGCAGGAGACTAGTCTGCGGGACCTCCAACTGGACAAGACATGGGGTTGGCAGGACCCCCGGCAGAGGGCTAGTCGGCGAGGCCTCCAACGGGACAGGACAAAGGGTTGGCAGGACCCCCGGCAGAGGGCTAGTCTGCGGGACCTCCAACTGGACAAGACATGGGGTTGGCAGGACCCCCGGCAGAGGGCTAGTCTGCGGGACCTCCAACTGGACAGGACATGGGGTTGGCAGGACCCCCCGGCAGGAGACTAGTCTGCGGGACCTCCAACTGGACAAGACATGGGGTTGGCAGGACCCCCGGCAGAGGGCTAGTCTGCGGGACCTCCAACTGGACAAGACATGGGGTTGGCAGGACCCCCGGCAGAGGGCTAGTCTGCGGGACCTCCAACTGGACAGGACATGGGGTTGGCAGGACCCCCAGCGGAACCTCCAACGGTACAGGACATGGGGTTGGCAGGACCCCCGGCAGAAGACTAGTCTGCGGGACCTCCAACTGGACATGAGTAGGGGCTTGAGTGGGGACTCGAGAGAGGGCTTGAGAGGGAACTTGAGAGGAAACTGGAGAGTGGACTCGAGAAGGAACTCGAGAGTTGACTCGAGAGGTAACTCGAGAGGAGACCTGAGGGGAAACTTGAGAGGTGACTCGAGAGGACACTGGAGAGTTGACTTGGGAGGTGACTCGAGAGGACACTGGAGAGTTGACTCGAGAGGACACTGGAGAGTTGACTTGAGAGGTGACTCGAGAGGACACTGGAGAGTTGACTTGAGAAGGAACTCGAGAGGTGACTCGAGAGGTAACTCGAGAGGGGACCTGAGAGGGAACTCGAGAGTAGACCTGAGGGGAAACTTGAGAGGTGACTCGAGAGGACACTGGAGAGTTGACTTGGGAGGTGACTCGAGAGGACACTGGAGAGTTGACTTGAGAGGTGACTCGAGAGAACACTGGAGAGTTGACTTGAGAGGTGACTCGAGAGGACACTGGAGAGTTGACTTGAGAAGGAACTCGAGAGGTGACTCGAGAGGTAACTCGAGAGGGGACCTGAGAGGGGACTTGAGAGGGAACTCGAGAGTAGACCTGAGGGGAAACTTGAGAGGTGACTCGAGAGGACACTGGAGAGTTGACTTGGGAGGTGACTCGAGAGGAGACCTGAGAGAGGACTCGAGAAGGAACTCGAGAGGTGACTCGAGAGGTAACTCGAGAGGGGACCTGAGAGGGGACTTGAGAGGGAACTCGAGAGGAGACCTGAGGGGAAACTTGAGAGGTGACTCGAGAGGACACTGGAGAGTTGACTTGAGAGGGGACACGAGAAAAGACTTGAGAGGGGACCTGAGAGGGGACCTGAGAAGGAACTCGAGAGGTGACTCGAGAGGTAACTCGAGAGGGGACCTGAGAGGGGACTTGAGAGGGAACTCGAGAGGAGACCTGAGGGGAAACTTGAGAGGTGACTCGAGAGGACACTGGAGAGTTGACTTGAGAGGGGACACGAGAAAAGACTCGAGAGGGGACCTGAGAGGGGACCTGAGAGGGAACTCGAGAGGTGACTCGAGAGGGGACCTGAGAGGGGACTTGAGAAGTGTCTGGAGGGGAAACTTGAGAGAGTTGGTTTGCCAACAGAACACGGGGTGCTGGAGTCGGCCGGTACGCCGACAGGACACGAGGAGCTGGCGTCGGCCGGTACGCCGACAGGACACGGGGAGCTGGTGTTGGCTGGGGAGCCAACAAGAGACGAGGTGCTGGAGTCGGCCGGTACGCCGACAGGACACGGGGAGCTGGAGTTGGCTGGGGAGCCAACAGGACACGAGGAGCTGGTGTTGGCTGGGGAGCCAACAAGAGACGAGGTGCTGGAGTCGGCCGGTATGCCGACAGGACTCGGGGAGCTGGCGTTGGCCGGTAAGCCAGTCCTGGAGCCGAAACTGGAGTCGCGACCAGGGGTACTGGAGCCGGTACTGGAGCCAGAACCATGGCTGCTGGGGCCGGAACTGTAACCGGAACCATGGCTGCTAGGGCTCGGGCTAACCTGGCCTTGCGACGACTCCTTTTAGCAGCCGCCTGAATACTCCGTGGACCTCCATAAGCCAGACGAGTACCCGAGAACGGATCCTGGACAGGAGCAGGAAATGGGGAAGAAGCCGGGGCTGACTCCAGACGGAACCCACCAAGGCGTATGGTGCCAGGTTGGGAATCGGGAGGTAGGGAGCTAGCATGCCTGGGGCTAGCAGGCCGGGAATCACACACCGGGAGGATCTTTGAAATCCAGCCAGGTAAGAACTTCACCAAACCTGGTTTCTCTCTAGCCATTTGGCGCGCCTCCGACAACACAGCCTCTCGCTGCTGAACTCCGGGTGCTCTCTTCCATCGATCCGAGCAGTTAGCCAAAAAAAAGGAAAAATTCAATAATTCCAGCTCGAACGGATCTGCTGGGCCCATTTTCTGGTTGGTGCTTTCTGATAGCGCAGAGTGAAGCAGGTAGGACCCAAACGCAGATAACACTTGATAATACCTTTATTGCAAGGGCTCTTATCTAACATATAACTTTAACAAACAAAACACTCTACGGTGAACCAGGTCACAAACAAAAGAAGCACCAACACTGAACACAGGACGAGACAAGACTAAATACAGGGAGGGATAATTACCAGACAAGAAACAGCTGGGCAGGGGAGGAGAAACACAAGGGCCACAGGTGAACATAATCAACTAACTAGACACATGTGAGGAGGGAGGAGAAAACACAAGGGCCACAGGTGAACACAATCAACTAACGAGACACACCAGGGAACTAACGACGGAAGGAAAACATGACATAGAGGACAGCGGAAACACCCAAACCTAGACATAGACCGGTGACCTGACAACCGTGACACTAATATCTCAGTAAATGAGCTAGTAGATCATTTTAATTCAAAAATTAAAAATATTATAGATGCCATTGCTCCAACTAAGGTAAAGGAAGTGACTGGGAAGAAAATACCTCCATGGAGAAAGGCCATGACCGTGAGAGCAGAAAAAAGAGAGTGTCGAAAAGCTGAACGCAGGTGGCGAAAAACAAATCTCCAGGTTCACTTTGAAATCTATAAAGAGAGACTTGGCCTTTATAATTTGGAATTGAAAAAAGCACGACAATCGTTCTTCTCTGACATCATTACCAAAAACAAAAACAACGCACGTGCCTTGTTTGCTACCGTCGACAGACTAACTAACCCCCCAGTGTCAGTAGCCTCTGAATTTCTATCCACCAGGGCGTGCAATAATTTTGCCTCCTTCTTCACAGACAAAATTCAGAAAATAAGACAAGCAGTCAGTGCCTCTGCATCAGGAACAGCAAATGTGTTGTCTCTGTGTCCACTTAACATCAATTCAAACACCATGACACAATTCCATCAGATTAATGATAAAAAACCTAGAGGACATTATTCAACTTCTGAAATCCTCCTCCTGCTGCCTTGATATTATTCCAACGGGATTTTTTAAAGATGTTTTGCCTTGCATGGCCTCAGATCTACTTCATATAGTAAACAAATCTCTTCACTCAGGTATTTTTCCACAGGCCCTGAAAACTGCAGTCATTAAACCACTCTTAAAAAAGAATAATCTAGATGCTTCAGTAATGAACAATTACAGGCCCATATCAAACCTGCCATTTCTAGGTAAAATCATTGAAAAAGTTGTTTTTCAACAGCTGAGTAATTTTTTGCATTTAAATGACTGTTTGGATGTGTTCCAGTCAGGCTTTCGTCCAAACCACAGTACTGAGACTGCTCTTGTAAAGGTCTTTAATGACATCCACTTAAACACAGACAGTGGCAGAACTTCAGTGTTAGTATTATTAGATCTCAGTGCTGCGTTTGACACTGTTGACCACAGCATATTACTAGACCGACTGGAAAACTGGGTGGGACTTTCGGAAACCGTCCTAAATTGGTTTGAATCCTACTTAAAGGACAGAAACAACTTTGTTTCTATTGGTAAATACACATCTGAGTTGACAAATATGACATGTGGGGTTCCTCAAGGCTCCATCTTGGGGCCTCTTCTCTTTAACATCTACATGCTACCACTGGCTCAGATAATGAAAAACAACAAAATAAATTACCATAGCTATGCAGATGACACACAAATTTACGTAACAGTTTCAACAGGAGACTATGCTCCAATTCAAACACTGAGTAAGTGCATTGAACAAATCAATGACTGGATGGGTCAGAACTTTCTCCAATTAAACAAAGATAAAACTGAGGTAATGGTTTTTGGAGCCAAGGCAGAACGTATAAAAGTTAGCGCTGAGCTTCAGTCTGCAATGTTCAAAACAACAGATAAAGCCAGAAATCTAGGTGTAGTAATGGACTCTGACCTGAGTTTCAACAGCCACATTAAAACAGTTACTAAATCAGCCTACTATCACCTAAAGAACATATCTAGGATTAAAAGACTAATGTCACAGCAGGATTTGGAAAAACTTGTCCATGCTTTTATCTTCAGTAGACTCGACTACTGCAATGGTGTCTTCACAGGTCTCACTAAAAAATCTATTCGGAAGCTGCAGCTGATTCAGAACGCTGCTGCTCGAGTCCTCACTAACACTAAGAAAGTGGATCACTCCTGTTCTGAAGTCTTTACACTGGCTTCCTGTGTGTCAAAGAATAGATTTCAAAATACTGCTGCTGGTTTATAAAGCTTTGAATGGTTTAGGCCCAAAATACATTTCTGATCTCCTGCTAAATTATGAACCATCCAGATCTCTCAGGTCTTCAGGGACTGGTCAGCTTTCTGTCCCCAGAGTCAGAACTAAACATGGAGAAGCAGCGTTCAGTTATTATGCTCCATCTGGAACAAACTCCCAGAAACCTGCAGGTCCGCTGCAACTCTGACTACTTTTAAATCCAGGCTGAAGACTTTTCTTTTTGTCGCTGCTTTTAATTGAATTATTCATATCTTAGACTGCACTGTAACTTTTATCCATGTATTTTTTCTTTTAATGTTTATCCATGTATTTCTTCTTTTAATGTTTATTTTATTAGCTTTTCTTTTTAATGACTGATTTTAAATGCCATGTTCTTAATGTCTTTCATTTGTTGTAAAGCACTTTGAATTGCCTTGTGTTGAAAAGTGCTCTATAAATAAACTTGCCTTGCCTTGCCTTGCCTTACCTCTGAACTGTAGTGGAGTAGAAGAACAAAGTAGCAAAACATTTAAATACTTAAATAAAGTACAAATATCTCAAAATTGTACCCAAGTATAGTACTAGTTGAGTTTATGAACTTAGTTACTTAACACCACTGGCTATACAGATAGAAAGACTAAGCCTTGCACAGAGGCATGAAAATACATTTTTTCTCAAAATGCTCAACAGTGCTGCCAACATTATAAACTCACTGCTACACAATTAAAATGAATGCTCTTATATATTTCTATTAAATGTGACTCTTTAGCGTTTCTGTTATTATTACCACTGCTGCTTTTTTGTTTTAGTTGCTCTGTCTGTTCGCATTTGGAAGATGTATGGACCCGCGAAGGAGAGGCCCAGGGAAAACAACATCTATCTTGGAACTGCAATTACTTATCTTAAAGAGATTGCACCATCATACAAAAAATGTCTCAATTAATTTAGCACATTTAATTATGCACACAATAAAGACCTCAACAAATATATTGATCCTGGCTTAACTAGCGACCTTTACTCTATTGTTCATAAGCTCAGTAGTTTAACAACTATTAGAATTGTAGTAATGTCTGTAGACCAATTGTACTAGAAATAATTTGAAACAGTTTAATAAAGAATGTTAAACTATAGTTAAAAAAACTATAATTGAACTTCAACTTATATCAATTATCTGATTCCAGTGGCCAGTTGGAAAAGACAATCAACAAAGTTTCCATTTTGCAGCAACAGTGCAAAAGGTTTCAACCACAATTAGTATCATGTCTGAGTTCTATCTTGCTTTGTTTCAGAATGTGTTCAATACATTACGTTTTTTATTCATAATTACCATACAATACATAGATTAAGAAGAAATGAAACAAATAATACAACATTGACCTAATTGAGTAGACTTTTTTTAACCCTGATCTCCTCAGGCCGGTATTTATGACCAGCAGTGGTGCCTCTGATGGTCTCAGGGTGTGAGACAGATGCAGGACATAAAAACACTCTTTTGCTTTTTATTTTCATTTTGCAGCACATTTATACTATAATATATAATGTTGCTTTACATCTTTACATTATTTTTTATTTATTTTGTTCTCAAGTCATTTACTTTTGGTGAGATAACTAAAGTTTAGTTCATTTAACCCTGGCTATGGACTGATTCATTATTAGTTAGTAACTTAAGACACTAAATTAAGAAGAAACTATGAATGTATGTGCTTTTTTTCCCCTTCTGTCTTTATATACATGTATGTACGTGTATGTATGTGTATGTATGTGTATATGTGTGTATACATATGCAGTGGCGGTTCTAGACCAATTTGACTGGGGTGGCCACTGGGGGGGGCAGTTATTTTCTGAGGGGGGCTCAATAAATGCAGGATGAAAAAGAGAACTAGACAGTATGAAGTAATTGCGCATAAGAAAACAATGCAATCCAGTTAGTGGTATTTGTTTCAGTAACTTATTTATTTCAGATAGATCTTATAGTTATTACTGTGAGCTTCAGCTTAAGTTATAGTGATGTTTGCACTCACACCATATTTATATAAAAATAAAGGCCATGAACAGTTACATCTCGACTTTACATAAGGGTGTCTGCACAATCTCACATTAGAGCAACACAATCCAGTGGTTCTCCAACTTTTTCTGTTGCTGCCTTCGGTGGGCCGCTTGCACTGGGGGGCCGTGGACTTTCACAGCGCTGCTGCGTCGGTACCGCATCTGCCGCCGCATCTGCCGCCGCATCCGCCACCGCAAACACCCGCCGTTGCGAGGCTCTGGCGGCTCCGGCAGGTCCGGCGCAGCGGTGCTGTGAAAGTCCACCGCCGTTGCGAGTCTCCGGCTGTAACAATCCACTACCGGCCGCGAGGACCCAGGTTCGATTCCGGCCTGAGGTCCAAAACATTTTAAAACATAAAACAAATTAAAACAAATAATCTCCCGTTCATTGTGTCCATTCGCGACCATCCTCTCACATCTCTGCGCCCCACCAGTGGGGCGCGCCCCACACTTTGAGAAACGCTGCATTACAGCAACAAAATCCTGCGGTTTTTGGCAAACCGAGTACCAGAAAATATACATTTAAAAAAACAAAAAACTTTTCATTGTTAGGGGGGCCAGAGGTCAGTGTTAGGGGGGCACTAGCCCCCCCCCTAGAACCGCCCCTGTACATATGTGAGTATTGTAGTGCGTGAAAAGGGAGGCGGAGGCGGTGTATTCAGAATTGATTTCCACACTTGATTATTCATTAAACTCTCGGAGGATAATGCATGAACTGCTCTGTCTGACGAGCTAGCAGGAATGAATAGCCACAGATCAGTGTTCCCACTAAAGGGTCCGTGTGGCAACACAATACAACAGGTGAATTATGGTCCACAATATGGTGTCACCACAGTATATGGGTACATGTATTATTGTTATTATTCCTTATTTCCTTATCTATGAATTTCCCTTTTCTTTTAATATTATCTGTTACATTACTTTATTTGTACCTATATATGTATCTATTTATCTACTTAGCTAGGACCGGGAGGGGGGGAAAGGGACAAATATTGACTGTATAAATGTAAAGTCATTGTGCCTGACTCGATAAAAAATAAAAATAAATAATAATAATGGTTGTTGTATTAGCGAGGGGTCTGAGCTCCCACGGATGCAGTGACATCAGCTCCCATTGGCTCACACATAACTCGAGCCCTGCCCCTCCTTGTGGGAGCTCAGCTCCCATTGGCTCACACTTACCTCGAGCCCTGCATGTGGCGTCTCGTCGCTACGGTTCTCTCTGTGTTCCTGAGAAAGTGTGTGTGAGCTCCAGCTCTACTGATCCATCATCTGTGTGTCTGGATAAACCTCTGAATGGACTCTGTGCTCTTTTTTCTGGAGCGTTTACCTCGGACTATAGGAGCTAGCTTAGCATGCTAGCTGGAAACACGTTAGCAACACTAGTCAGATTGAGAGTTTGACGGAGAGAGAAACGGTGTGTTTAACGGAGTCTGCAGGGAAAGGTGATCTAGGAAACATGAGTAAAGTCCAAATGCTGCTGTCGTTGAAGAAGCAGCGAGTCACTGCTGCTAATGAAGAGATATTTGCTCTGTTTGAACAAACGATAGCAGAGCTCGAGGAGGAGCTGCTTCTTTCCAAAGAGGAGAACAAGAGACTCCAGAAACTACTGGACGCTGTTTCACAGCCTCAGCTTCGGATACACAGAGCAGGTCTGTTCCCTTTACTCTTCATTAACACTTTAAACTCTTCAGTAACACTTTATTATCACATTAATAACACTTTAGACCAGGGGCGCTGGAAGGGGGTCTTGAGGGCGCTGCAGCACCCCCTAGCGTCAGGCAGGCGGAGCTCCTCTGCCGGCCTGACGCTAGGGGATGCTGCAGCGCCCCCTAGCGTCAGGCCGGCAGAGGAGCACATTTTAATTTTTTGATATGTTTTTGATTACATTTCATTGTGCCTGAGATATATTTTATGTTATATATTATTATTCAAATGATACTTTTAAACTATAAAATAAATTATTTAGCTTCAGGGAAGAAAAATGTTTTTTTAGTTGGACACGTGAGCTGCGTTTCTCAAGAGATCCTCACGCGGTATGAAAATCTCCTTTACAAAATAAGTGTCCAATAATCAACAGCACAACAATGATCGTAGTGGTAGTATAAACAATGTGAAACATTAAACATAAACAAACTGGTGTACAAAACTCACATACCTGCATTTCAATGGACAACCTAAAATGGACACGTGAGCTGCATTCTGTTGGAGAGATAGGCTAACGTAAGCGTGGTGCTATTAGCTCAAATTAGCTATAGACAACCGCAGTGATGCGTCCTAAAACCCGGAAGTAAGTTAGCATTTTTACCACTTCCGGTTCCTTTGATAAAAAGCAATGCAAATGAAAAGTGTGTTTGCCCTGTTCTGCTTGAAAGCAAGTCCCTGCCTCCTGCAAACTGTTCAAACAAACGCTTCAGCTTGTACCATTTAGAGTCTGTATGTTTGAATATGGATCTTAAGTCGGCGTGACGTTGAAGCAGCGACCCTGCTGTAGTTCCTTTATAGCATAACGTTAGCATTTTGCTTCTGGCGACTAGATCTATGATTTGCAAATTATAAATCTAGGGTAGACATGTGGATATTATCTGGCTGAACAAAACGTGATCCGTCTCTTAAATGTGTCTCAACCACAGACCTTATTTCCAGCTATTTTCCAAAACCCTATGGAGACATTGTGTTTTTGACGAAGGAACCGGAAGGAGTTTACTTCCGGGTTTTAGGACGCGTCACTGCGGTTCTCTATTGATGGTCACATTAATAAATCATATAACACAAATAGCCAATCACACAAACATGTTGCTGTGAGCATTAAACGACTATCATTAAACTAAACGAACACAACTGAACGTTATTGTCCTAATAAAATAATAGCATACATTTTGTCCACTGACATAATACAATAGCACCTTACCAAGCCCCCAGGAAGTGCGCTGGACTCAGATGAATATATTCGTGGTGGTCAAACGGCGGTACTACACTTCCGTTTGGTTGCCAGGCCCGTAAACACTTTTTCCCATTGACTTACATTGGGAAAGAGTGGTCTGTAAATCGTTGGATACTTTTTTTTAAACTAAATAAGCTACCCAGTATGAACACTTGTATCGCCCTTATTAAAAATATTCGTTCCTCAAGTTGTAAAATGTGCTAATAACGTTTTTCTGAGAGTTATTTCCCTCGGCATTATGAACGCACATCTAACCCACGGGACCGCGCCGCCCGGCACGTTCATGTTACGTGTGCAGCACTACATGCGTTTATCTTTACCCATGGATGCACAATAACAACGGACCATATCGCCTTACTGCCACGGAGCTGTAATAATGGATATATTGCACATGTTGCTGTAATTCATTATTATACTACATGGGCTGTATGATTTAAGTCTTCTACCGTAAATGTTGTATTAAATAAAGTTAATATTACCGACGTTAGATTAACGTCCCTGTAGCTTCTTATTGCACTAAGAAGCTTATTGCACTGTGTGTATATATATACACATACACAGTGCAATAACCCTTTCATGCTAAATGAAGCTCTGTTGGATATCACTAGATCCTGTTACAGCATAATATAAGTACATAACGATTGATGTGCACATTAGCATAATTACTAGCTAGCCGCTAGCTGCTAACTGCCGCCTCGTTAATATCAAATCCATCATAATAACAAATCATTACCATGCTGTCATGAACGCGCGGTGCTGTTGCGTGTACGCAAATTGACGTGCTTGATGTGAACGAGCATTTTGGTTAAAGTACTTCTCAGGCATGCTGGGTAATCTGTGACGTTTCGCTCTCTCAAAAGTTGGGCCATTTTATCATCATGCGCCAATGAGCAACTCACATAGGAATGAATGAGGCCCCGCCTCCCACGCTGTATCCAGTTCTTATTATTGTACTGTATCTAAAGATCTTAATATTAGGGATGCACGATATTGTTTTTTTGAAACCGATACCGATAACTTCCTGCTTCTCAAGACCGATACCGATAACCAATAATAATATAATATATATATATATATTATATATATATTAAATGTACCTGTAGTTTTTGCACACCTGGTGGTAAAAAAAAAGACTAGTAGTGAGCAAATGACATGAGCATTACTACTATGAACAAAACAAAGCCAAGAACAGTTTTGACTCTTCAAAGTGACCATAAGTTCTTGCCTTTTACAAAAGCCTTGTCAATAGGTAAAAGCCCCGGTGCCTTTGCAGCTGGCTTCGAACGCTTTTAACACACCATCGTAGCGATGGCGATGTTTCAGGTGACTAATAAAGTATTGTCATACTGATATTTTGTACAAACTGTGAAGTCCACTGAGACAAATGTAACATTTGTGATATTGGGCTATATAAATAAACATTGATTGATTGATTGATTGATTGATAATCAGGTTGGAAGTATTATCGCTCGTTGCCTTGTTCCCTCCTCGTGGAACTTCTGCATCTGTTAATACAAATAGCAAGCGAACTATCTAACTCTGAAACTTTAAAATAGTCCCATACTACCGACGACATGTTTGTTTACTGTCCTGGCTTCACGGCCGTACACCATTTACCTCACACCCAGGCGTGAGTTAGGGAGCGCTGGATTTGTGAAGAACTCCCCTCTTCCTAAACCACTAATACCACAGTACTGGCAACACGCCCTCATCCCAATCCACCCACACCGCAGTATTTTTTTTCTTTTTTTTACCCAAAAAATATATTGTATATTATCGGTATATTAAAAGTATTATTAATACTTTTATCGGGATGACGTCATAATTCCTAATATCGGACCAATAATTATCGGGCCGATAATTATCGTGCACCACTACTTAATATGATTGCTCATATATTTTAAGCCATCTTTTTCGCGGCCCCTTGCTTTGGATCATTTTCATCAACCAGCCCCCATTCCAAACTAATTGAATAGCCCTGGCGTAGTGGATCTGTGAACAATCCCAAATACAATTCATTGTTTACATTGCGGCTAGTGCTAAACCAGAAGAAAAAACCCTTTTTTCATTTTTAACGGTAAGTGGAAAGGGGCTGGGCTACATGAGGTGAATTGAGCCAACATAATTAGACCATTTTTTTTTCTGTCAGGATATGAACCACCCAACTAACAAGACTTAACTGTATTATCCTGAGGAGGGCCTCTTTGCACTTCCGCTCACCCCTAATAATTGCGGAAGAGACGATGGGCCTCTCTTATCTGGAAACTGTAATTCAATAATATAACTAATTATATTGACTAGGTCCAAGACTGATATAACAGTGTGTTTCCTGTTTCCTGCAGATGTCCAGCAGCTGGTGGTGGTTAAAGAAGAGCCTCTCCCTGACCAGCAGGAGTGGAGCTCCAGTCTGGACCAGGAGGACCCAGAGCCCCCCCCACACATTAAGCAGGAACAGGAGGAACTCAGGATCAGTCAGGAGGGAGAGCAGCTTCAGGAGCTGGAGGAGGCTGATATCACCAAGTCCACTTTCACTCCTGACCCTGTGAAGAATGAAGATGATAAAGAGAAACCTCAGTCCTCTCAGCCTCATCAAAGACAAACTGAACACATGGAAACAGAAGCTGATGGAGATGACTGTCGAGGACCAGAACCAGCCAGAAACTCAGATCCAGAGAGCAGTTTACAACCAAAGACTGAGGACCACACTGGAGGCTCCTCTGAAGACACTGATGACTCTTCTGAACCTGACGCTGAACACAGTGCTGAATGGAAGGAGACCAGAGAACCTGCCTCAGGCTCAAACTCACTGAAAAATAGAGAAGAATCTGTCAGTGATCCCCGACGTAGTGCTGAAAATAAATCATTCAGTTGCTCAGTCTGTAAGAAAGCTTTTAGAGATAGAAGAAATCGAAATCGACACATGAGAATCCACACAGGAGAGAAACCCTTTCGCTGCTCAGTTTGTGAGAAAGCTTTTTCACTGAGAGGAACTTTAAAGGCACACGTAAGAATTCACACAGGAGAGAAACCCTTTTGCTGTTCAGTCTGTAAGAAAGCTTTTTCACACAGTAGAAGTTTAAAGGTACACATGACAGTCCCACACAGGAGAGAAACCATTCAATTGCTCAGTTTGTGTGAAAGCTTTTTCACAGCGTGGACATTTAAAGACACACATGAGAGTCCACACAGGAGAGAAAGCACACATCTGCTCAGTCTGTAAGAAAGCTTTTTCACGGAGTGGAAGTTTAAAGACACACATGAGAGTCCACACAGGAGAGAAAGCACACAGCTGCTCAGTCTGTAAGAAAGCTTTTTCACATAGTGGAAATCTAAAGGAACACATGAGAGTCCACACAGGAGAGAAAGCACACATCTGCTCAGTCTGTAAGAAAGCTTTTTCACATAGTGGAAATTTAAAGACACACATGAGAGTCCACACAGGAGAGAAAGTACACAGCTGCTCAGTCTGTAAGTAAGCTTTTTCACATAGTGGAAATTTAAAGACACACATGAGAGTCCACACAGGAGAGAAAGTACACAGCTGCTCAGTCTGTAAGTAAGCTTTTTCACAGCGTGGAAGTTTAAAGGAACACATGAGAATCCACACAGAGGAAATATACAGCTGCAATGTTTGTTTCAAAAGATTTAAATGGCGTAATCATTTCCAAAGGCACAAGTGTGTTGGTCGTCAGTCCTCACAGCTTAATGAAATTCAAACTGAGGATAACGGAGAGGCAGAGCCTCCAATCAGCAGCTCAGCTGAACACATGGAAAACAGAAGCTGATGGAGAGGACATGAATAAGTCTTATGACAGTTCACACGTGAGGAGAAATCTGTCTGACTGGATTAACATTGTTGTACAACATCCATATAAGACTTAAAATCTTTATCAACATAAGTGGACAATATGTTTAATGTTTTTGTCATTCTGATGTATACGTTAACCACTGACTGTTGATGAAACCATTTTATTTGGATTGAGGGCTCCAAGTTTCCATATAGAGATATAGGATGAATTAATGTATTGTTCTTTATTTCTAAAATGTTTTGTATCATTGCTATCCTGTTAATGAGCCCGTTTTACATAAATGTACCTGTTACCGGAGTGTTTTTGCTTCTGTAACTGTAAGGGAATACATTTTCCTATTTTGTATCCTGATGACCTCATGCCGTTACATGTAATACGTTTACTCCCTAAGCCTTTTTTCACCCATCTGCAACCGTTTCACTAATAATCACAAATGTTCATTTCTTTGACCCCTTGACTCGACTATTTCTTGTTTAATAATCGTTACATCTCCTCAGGACCAAGTTCCCGTGTCCTGCCTTTCACTTGCTGATCACCCACTGCTCATTTAAGGTGGACTGACCTTTACAATGGACCCGCTAGTCATAGTGTCTTAATGCAAACGTTTTTGTAAAGTGACGCTAGACCAAAAACGTGCTGTTGGGCTGTGTGCTCTTTGCAGGACGGTGTCTGTACGCAAAGATTATTTATGGTATGAGAGCTTCACTCTGTTTTTGTTGTCCAAACGACGCCAACAGAGGGCGGGTACTAACATTCACAAACACATACCTATCTCCCGCAAGTATTCGGAGGAAGATCCTCACAGGTAGCGGTTACTAATAACTCACAAACACAATCCTATCCGACACACATGGCCATGAATTGAGATGTGTTTGTGAGTATTAGTAACCGCCACCTGTGAGGATGGCCAGTCCACATGACCACGGACTGGCCATGTGGTGGGTACTAACATTTAAAACACATACCTATCTCCGGGGCCGGCCATCGGTATAGGCAGTATAGGCGAATGCTAAGGGCACATCAACCCATAGGGGGCGCCGAAAAAAAAAAATTAAAAGTTAGAAATTTAAAAGATATATTTTTTTAAATTTCATAACACAATTTCCCGATTTTGGATCAACTAAGTACATCTTATTATCTTATACTAACAGAACTACGCATATATTGCGTACAGCGCCCATAAACTATGGCACCCCCCCCCCCCCCCCCCCATCAAGTTGAGCTGCCCCAGCCCCAGTAAAAACCAGAGGTTTATGTGAAATTTTTCTTTTTTGGAAATAATGGTTTTAGTGTGCAATGATAGGTTTTAATTTTGTATTTGTATTCATTTAAAATAAATCAAACTCCCAAAAAACGTACACAGCTTTTATTAACATTGGAATTGACTGTGTAAGCGGCCGCGGGGGGAGAGCTTTAGAGAGCTCTCTCCTGAAAGACTGAGCCGCTCTGATAACCTCAGCTCAGTGAGTTAAAGGCACACTTTTATATGATCATTATAGTTATAAGAGAATAGGTGAAAAACAGGTATAAAATACTGACGGTACAAAAAAGTTGTTATTAATAAACAAGAATACAGTTTGAAAGGAGAGTGATTTGTAAAATATCCATAAAGAAAAAGAAAATCTGTTTACAGTTCTGTTTCATATGGGTGTTGAGATGTATCCATAGATCTCCTAATGTTGCTCTCAAAGTGCACCAGATTGATGCTTTTAACTTCAATATTTAAAAAAAAAGTCTTCCCAGGGGTGCATGCCCCCGGACCCCCCTAGAGGAGGTGAGGTCCCCCCCCCACTTAAATCATGTTCAAATGGATAGGAAACTAAATACAGTTGCACACATCTTGTGTCAATATCTTTTTGTGTTGGTGGTCATGCCACAACCGTGCACACGCAAATCATAGTGAGTGTCTGCATTTTGGGGGGGGGCGGGGGCACCAGCTAAAATCTTGCCTAGGGCGGCAAATTGGTCAGGGCCGGCCCTGCCTATCTCCCCCAGGTATTCGGAGGAAGATCCTCACAGGTGGCGGTTACTAATACTCACAAACACATCTCAATTCATTCCACTCATTCAACAAAGTAATTCACTCAGCATTCAACCAAGACATTTGAGAGATATTTACCAAGTTTGAGAGAACCTTACCGAGAGCAAAAACCCAGCTCTGAGGGACAGAGCTTACCGAGAGAGAGCATACCAGGGGAACACCCCCCCCCCCTCTCTCTCGCTCTCTCCAAAAAAAAAAAGTTCCTCCCCATCCACCAGTCTTTATGCTCAAAAACATCTCTCATTGAAATAATATGCTACACAGGGGCGGACTGGCCATGTGTGTTCTGGAGAATCACAGAACGGACGATCGTCCTTATTATTATGCTGTTTAACCCTCTGGAGTCTAAGGGTATTTTCTCGATTTTTAGATGTTTTCTTAAATCACCTTTTAAATGTATTTCTTCTAACATGGCACCCATGTGTTTCATATCAAAATGTTCAGGACAATCTTTAGTATTGCTAAATATGCAAATTACTCACCTTAGAGCACTGTTTGATGCGATAAGTAGCTCAAAAGCTTAAAATGTTACATCCGATTTTCGGAAAATCTTCAAAACTCTTGTGAAAACACAAATGTTTTCATGTGATCTAATTGTTTTGGTGTTTTAGATTTGGTTACCAAAGTCTTAGGATTACAAAAGTAGTGAAATATTTGAATTACACTGTATATAAATGTTATTCATGTCTAAAATGACAAAAAAACTATTCATTATACATACAAATAAAAACAGCAAATATACACTTGTTAGAATATTGAACACCAGAACTTTTTTTCAACTGTTTATAAAAAACACTTTCACTCACCACTCGACCCAACCATGGACAAGCGGGAGAAGATGATGGACTTTCACTCAGATTAAGTCCTCATGCCATGCCTCAAAGCAGTTGCGTTCCAGTGAGACACACAGGGCAACATCACACTGCTTGCACTTCCAAGGTGTCCTTTCTCTTGCCTTGGAAGTAGCAATGTTCGCATTTCCTGCGACCTGTGGTGGCCCTGTCGCTTGCTGCCTGGAGATCAGCAATGGACACAGGAAGATGAGCTGCAGGTGCCCGGACAGGAGGTGTATGGACAGGCTTGCCACAGAGCTCAGCACTCAGCTCCTCCATGAATGCTCTGTGTGTCATGGGCTTCGTCTGTTGTGACAGACAGACTTCTTTGTACATAATGTAGCTGTTTGTAGTGGCAATGTCCAGGAAATGATCAAACAGGCTCCTGTACCAGCGCATGGTCTTGTGCTTGAAGAGTAGTACTGTATGAGCTGATCTGACGGATCAACTCCACCCATGTCAGGGGACAGGGGGTCTCTGCTCGGGTCCAGGAGCCATCTCTCTGCTTCTGCCTTCTCTGCACGGTGTTGCCAGAGTATGCTTCATGGATGGTGGAGCAGACAGCTACTTCCCTGTTGTCCATCCACTTCACAAATACCAGTGGGCCCTCCCTGATCCATCTTATGGAGCCTCTTTTGGATTTTTTTGTCAGGGCGTTAGTCTGTGGCCTTGTGCAGTCTTCTCCTCGTCCTCCTCTCTTGATGAAGAACACGTCTGTCAGTCTTCTCCTCGTCCTCCTCTCTCGATGAAGAACACGTCCGTCAGTCTTCGCCTCGTCCTCCTCTCTCTATGAAGAACACGTCCGTCAGTCTTCTCCTCGTCCTCCTCTCTCGATGAAGAACACGTCCGTCAGTCTTCGCCTCGTCCTCCTCTCTCTATGAAGAACACGTCCGTCAGTCTTCTCCTCGTCCTCCTCTCTCGATGAAGAACACGTCCGTCAGTCTTCTCCTCGTCCTCCTCTCTCTATGAAGAACACGTCTGTCAGTCTTCTCCTCGTCCTCCTCTCTCTATGAAGAACACGTCCGTCAGTCTTCTCCTCGTCCTCCTCTCTTGATGAAGAACACGTCCGTCAGTTTTCTCCTCGTCCTCCTCTCTTGATGAAGAACACGTCCGTCAGTCTTCTCCTCGTCCTCCTCTCTTGATGAAGAACACGTCCGTCAGTCTTCTCCTCGTCCTCCTCTCTTTGTGAGGAACACGTCCGTCAGTCTTCTCCTCGTCCTCCTCTCTTGATGAAGAACACGTCCGTCAGTCTTCTCCTCGTCCTCCTCTCTTGATGAAGAACACGTCCGTCAGTCTTCTCCTCGTCCTCCTCTCTTGATGAAGAACACGTCCGTCAGTCTTCTCCTCGTTCTCCTCTCTTCATGACAGCGCTCTGAGTGTCTGCTGTAAAGCATCCTGATACTGTAGATTCACCCTGAGGTGCTGATGGATTCAAACTCTTCTTCATCAGATATTAAGCCATATTTTAACCCCTTCATATTGCTCTGCTTTTGTGTGGCCCATTCAGTGAGCTCTGTAATCCTCCTGTGAAACAGAGCCTCATCACCCTGAAGACCCTGAAGATCCCCTGTGGATCTTCGGTGTTGAGCAGGGCCCACCTGGGGGGGCTTGAGCCCATCTGGCTGCTGACAGTGTACGGCTACAACAAACTGACGCGGCTGGATGAGTACAAGGCCAGGATCATGTGCACCTTCGTAATTTACCCCAAAATTAACGAGAACATCGCTAGCGAATTGGGCGGCCCCATCTCCACCCTTGAGATACATGATGCAATCAAATCTATGCAAAGTGGGAAGTCTCCTGGGCCCGACGGCTATACAGTTGAATTCTATAAGACATATTCTTCCAAGTTAGCCCCGATTTTGGCTAGCATGTACAATGACTCTCTCCTGACAGGCCGATTGCCAGAAACGTTGTCCATTGCGTCTATCTCACTGCTTCTCAAGAAAGACAAAGATCCTACTTCGTGTGGCAGTTACTGTGGAGAAAACTTCTGTGCAGCAATGCGGAGCCAAGGCTCAGGAAAGGATGAAAGCAGGAACGGCTTTAGTCAAACACTGATATTTATTGAGAGTATAATACGGCCGGAGAGATCACAGAGCATTTCACACTTTACATGTGAACTACCAAGCAAACTCTGACACACAAAGAGTAGAAACATGCATCTAGAGAGAAAAGGCGGTCTTAGAAAGCCCGCCTTTTCCTAATCATTACCAGACCTTGGGACAAAGACCCATCTGTATTCCCAACTCAAATGAACCAAACCCCTCACCCACAGGAAGGCAGAGGACCTCTTGACCAGTGTTCTCCACACATTACAGATAGGAGCTGCGATTTAACACAAAGCATATGTTTCTAATTTGACAGGTTACTCAGAAAAGCTGAGAAACTCAAGACACAAAGAGATCGGATTAAAATATTCCTTGACAGTTTCACTCTTTTTATCAATTTATGATAACCAATTAACATTAGTCTAAGAATATTTCAGTCAATACTTCATGTTTTTAAATATGTGTGTAGTAATAGATGTATTTATTTTTCTTCTCAAGAGAGTACCAGAATGTGTATTTTATGTTAGTATTTAAAAAATCTCTGGGGGGAGAATCCCCCAGACCCCCCTGCAGGGGTTGGCAGGTCAACTCTTTCACCTGTGGGGAAATTGCAGGATTGGCTCCAGGTCGCCCTTTTTATTTACTACAAGACAAATGTGCCTTTTTATTTAATACAGTTCAATTTGGATTGAGACAGGGACATAATCTAAACCTCACACGTGGCGTTTCACTGTCAAGGGGAGCGTGTATGTAATTACATTGCAAATACTGACTTGAGCCCCACCACTGTATGGGTTAGCCCTACCAGAGATTACCCAACACAAATGCTCTGGAGCCACTGTTTGCGGTCTACAATGACAGAGAAGAGCCTGTCAAGTTTGGCTGTACTCAGCATTGAATCAAAACACACCATAGCTTTAAATCTTAATAAGTGAGGCGTTTTGATGAACAAGATGGTAATCACCACATTCAGCTGTAATAGGCGTGCCAACTTGATGCCAACAACTCTGCTCACGGATGAGTCAATGAGAATAATAAACTGTTAAGATGATGACCGTGTGTATAATATTTTTCTTCTTTGTGGGGGTCTGCCCCCAAAAAAAACAGTTTCAAGTCCTGAGAAAGTCAAATAAGACAGTGTGTAAAACTTCACTGCCCAGCCAAACAAAAGTAACCACTTTGATTTAACTAGGCCAGCAGGTAAGGGCTTTCCACTGGACAACTGCAGTGATGTGTTTTAGCTGAACACACGTTTTTTAACCCTAACTGATGCAGTTAGTCACTTCTTTCATGTTTGTTCTTTCTGATGTAAAGTCAAGGTTGTAACTGTTTGCAATGAAGTCGTGGGGCGCTGAACTGTTCTTTTGATTCTTTTGATATATGATAGTAATTACTTGAGGGTGAGCAAGCATCTTGAGGAGCATTCATCATTATCTCCTCCAACAAATATAGTTTATTTAATAATAACACTGAATATGTGAATCATAACAGTGATTGACAGCTGATAGGAATAATACTATCATATTCATACAGACAAACATCGATGATACAGTTAATTAATGTACTTATTGCAGCAGTCTGCATTTGGTTCCCCTGCTGGTCTAAGAGTGAGACAAACTCATTCAGTTATTGTTCAGTTCAAATCCATTAAATGATGTCTGCCACCTTATATATTTATATGTAAGGCTTTACTGATGTGCCACAATAATGTCACCAAATGTTATTGAGTTAAAATATCAATATTGTGGCTTACCAAGTTAACATTGATTGATATGACTGCGATTAAATCAGCATATACTTCTGCCAGGGGATGCCACCCCTGAAATTCTCCTGCCACCCTCTAGCCACCCCATGAATATTTTTCTAGATCCGCCCTTTTTTGTGCAGATTGATTTATTTCAGAATAATATATATGATATGTTTTATAATGATTGATCATTAAAATGTTCTCAAAGCCGGTGAAGGTGCAGCGAGTTTGAATGACTTTGTATACTGCAGGGTAGCTTGTGGATTTACTCCAGGTGAAACTAAATCAAATCAAATCAAATCAAATTTTATTTATAAAGCACATTTAAAAACGATGTTTGGTCGAGCCAAAGTGCTGTACATGTAATAAAAACATTTTACTGCAGTGCAATTGTAAAAAAGACAGTCATTTAGCAACAGCAAATATAAAAAACAATACACAGGGAAATGTCAGTAGTCGTGCTCCGCTCTAGCTAGAAAGCCTGAGAGAAGAAGTGAGTTTTTAGATATGATTTAAAAACCCCTAGGGTCTGGGCCGACCTCACATGGAGGGGCAGAGTGTTCCAGAGCCTGGGGCCAGCTGCTGCGAAGGCTCGGTGCCCTCGTGTTTTGAGCCTAGTCTTCGGCACTACCAGCAGCAGCTGGTCAGCAGACCTTAAAGCTCTGGCTGGGGTGTAGCGCTGGAGGAGTTCAACTATATAGGCCGGAGCCAGCCCATTTAGAGCTTTAAAAACGAATAAAAGGATTTTAAAATCAATTCTGAACTGAACTGGAAGCCAGTGTAGTGAGGCCAGAATTGGGGTGATGTGGTCGCGCTTTTTGTGTCCAGTCAGCAAACGTGCAGCTGCATTTTGGACCAGCTGCAGGCGTTTAATTGACGCGTGGTCCATACCCACATACAGAGCGTTGCAATAGTCCAGTCTCGAGGTCACAAAGGCGTTGATGACCCTTTCCATGTCTTTAAAAGATAAATAGGACTTGGTTTTGGCCAATAGTCTTATTTTAAAAAAGCAGGATTTGACTACGCTGCTGACCTGCTTATCGAATTTAAAAGTGTTCGTCAAGGTCACGCCAAGGTTCATGACCGAGGGGAGGATGTTTAGTTGGAGGGAGCCCAGAATATCAACCTGAGAGGCTGGAGGTTGTGGTCCAAAAAAGATGACCTCCGTCTTGCCCTCGTTAAGAGTCAGGAAGTTGTTGCTCAGCCAGGATTTGATCTCCGTTAAGCAGTCCATCAACTGCTGTAGTGACTGTGTTATGTTTGCTTTGAGCGGGAGATAAATCTGGACGTCGTCAGCGTAGCAGTGGAAGGGAATGTTGTGTTTTGTTAGAATAGAACCTAGGGGCAGTATGTATAGTAGGAACAGGATGGGGCCCAGAATCGAGCCTTGGGGGACCCCACAGGTAAGAGGGGCTTTGGCAGAGGAGAAGGCACCTAGCTGCACTGAAAAGCTACGGTCCTTAAGGTAGGACCTGAACCATGCGAGGGCAGAGCCTGTGATGCCAGCGGACTGTTCAAGCCGTGACAGCAGGATGCCATGGTCCACGGTGTCGAAGGCAGCTGTCAGGTCCAACAGCACCAAGACAGCTGGGCTACCTGAGTCGGCGGCTAGGAGCAGATCGTTAAAAACTCTTAAAAGGGCTGTTTCAGTGCTGTGCATGGGTTTGAAGCCAGACTGAAACTTTTCATGGATGCCATGAAGGATTAAAAAAGACTGCAGCTGGGCGTAGACTACGCGCTCCAGGGCTTTTGATAAAAACGGTAGCTGGGAGATGGGCCTAAAATTTGCGAGAGTGGAGGGGTCGAGACTTTTCTTTTTAAGTAGTGGGGTAACCACGGCATGTTTAAAGGCAGCTGGGACACATCCTGAGGTAAGAGAGGTGTTTAAAAGTAATAAAATACTTGCTCCAACTGAATGGAAAACCTCTTTGAGAAGGCGTGAGGGAATGCTGTCCGAGGAGCAGCTTGTCGGTCGCAGGTGCTCCACTATGTCCGAGAGAGAAGAGAGGGAAATAGGCTCAAAGTGGTCGAGGACAGCAGGGCACAGAGAGGGAGCAGGATCGGGGGTAGCACTAGTGTGAGCTAGCCTAAGAGCAGATATTTTTCCAATAAAAAATTTAAGAAACTTATCGCAGAGAGCAGGCGATGGCACAACAGAAGAAACATCACGGGGATTAATGATGGAGTTGAGGACATTAAAAAGAACCTGAGGTTTGTGGCTGTTTTTAGAGATGAACAGAGAAATGTGCTCTGTTTTGGCTACTTTGACTGCCGTCTGGTAGTCAGACAGGGAAGCACGAAGGATTTCCAGGGAGACATGGAGTTTATCCTTTTTCCACTTTCTCTCAGCACGCCTGCAAGCGCGTCTGAGAGCACGAGTACAGTCATTGAGCCACGGTTCTGATAGAACTTTGTTGCGTCTAAGCGTAAAAGGAGCAACAGAATCCAGTATTGGTGTGCATGTCAAGTCAAACATAGAGAGAAGCTCATCAGCATTAAAAGCACAGTCCACATCTAATTTACAGATAGGAGAAGCATTAAAAACATCAGAGAACTGTGAGGCAGTCAAGGGGTTAATCGAACGCAGACGACGCGCAGGGGCACGTGATTCGACTCCTGCGGAAGGGATGGAGGTTGTAAACAGAACCGGTAAATGGTCTGAGATACGCGTTGCTGCACATATTTCATCCACAGATACAGACAGTCCAAACGACAATACCAAGTCCAAAGTGTGTCCTTTTTCGTGTGTTGGGCCAGCCACGGACTGAACGAGACCAAAAGAATCAAGGAGATTTAAAAAGTCCCTAACCAGAGGTTTGGACTCACAACACACATGGACATTGAAGTCTCCGGAGATCAAAACACGATCATAATTCACCATGATCCCGGACAGAAAGTCAGAAAAGTCATTTATGAAATCCTTATTGTGCTTTGGCGGACGATACACAACTGCGCAGAGTATAGGCGAGGCCGGATTCAGTTCAAAAAGCTGCAACTCAAAGCTAGCATAGCTAGTGACATGGTGTAGCAATCGGCACTGGAGGCTAGCTCTAAACACCGAAGCTATGCCCCCGCCATGGCCGGTGGCACGGGGGGAGCTGAAGAATGTACAGTCAGGAGGAAGAAGATCAAAGAATGATGTGTACTCGCCAGCGTGTGCCCAGGTCTCCGTCAGGAACATGAAATCCAGTTCACGGGAGGTGAAGAAGTCGTTCAGCAGGAACGTTTTGTTAGCTATCGACCTAGCATTTAGCAAAGCCAGACGTAGTTTTGCTCCGGGCTTGCCGACGGTGTAGATCGTCTCAGCTGACGAAGATGTCCGTGGTGAACGCCGCGCGGGCCGGGAGCAGTCAGGCGGGCAGGAGTAGCTGCCAGTCGGACAGGAGGAGCAGTCAGTCGGACAGGAGGAGCTGCCAGCGGATCCAGCAGAGTCCGTAGCTCCGGAAAGACAGGGCGAATCCACCGATCCCTCACATGGCGTGCAGCGGGAGGGCCATGACATCCGAGGCGTGGATAGGTCCCGGAAGAAGCCGTCAGGTAAGCTTTTAGGTGGACCAGTGCACCACCACGCTTTCCCCGTCGTCTGAAGCGCTTTCGGCGAGGCAGGATGCGGGGCAACCGGCGCAGGTAGGTGGGTATATCCAACAGAAGAGGGGGGGGGGGACGATTTTTGGTTGCCAGATGTGGTTTTGGGCAGCAGTATCAACTCCAGTGAGGGTCTGAGGTGGAGGAGAGCTTGGCGATCATAGACGAGCAGAGCAGAGACATTCTGACAAACATAAACAAAAACAAGAAAGCTATAGGTAGACAGCTGAGCGAGCGGCGGGCCGACACAGGCGCCATCTTGAATTAAAGTCTGATTTAACACTTGATTATATTCCACATCATTCATCCAGATCTGTGAAGTAACTAAAGGGATTAAATACATGTAGTGGAGTAAAAGTACACCATGTAGGCTACCTCTGAACTGTAGTGGATGTCACGGTTGTCATGTCAGGTCACAGGTCTATGTCTAGGTTTGGGTGTTTTCACTGTTCTCTATGTCATGTTTTCTTCCGTCGTTAGTTTCCCTGGTGTGTCTCGTTAGTTGATTGTGTTCACCTGTGGCCCTTGTGTTTCTCCTCCCCTGCCCGGCTGTTTCTTGTCTTGTAATTATCCCTCCCTGTATTTAGTCTTGTCTCGTCCTGTGTTCAGTGTTGGTGCTTCTTTTGTATGTGACCCAGTTCACCGAAGAGTGTTTTGTTTGTCCAAGTTTATTTAAAGTCCTTGAAATAAAGGTATCGTCAAGTGTAATCTGCGTTTGGGTCCTACCTGCTTCACTCTGCGTAACAGTAAGCACCAACCAGAAATGGACCCAGCAGATGATCCGTTCGAGCTGGAATTATTGAATTTTTCCTTTGATTTGGCTTGCTGCTATGATTGGTGGAAGGGAGCGTCCAGTGTTCTGCAGAAGGAGGCCGCTCTGGTAGAGGCGCACCGGTTGGCTATGGAGAAACCAGACTTGGTGAAATTCTTACCTGGCTGGATTTTGAACTTCATCTGGGTGTGTTGATTTCCAGCCTGCTGACTATAAACGTCTCGGTGTGTTCCGTCTGGAGTCAACCCCTGCTTCTTCCCCATTTCCTGCTCCTGTCCAGGATCCGTTCTCGGGTACTCGTCTGGCTTATGGAGGTCCACGGAGTATTCAGGCGGCTGCTAAAAGGAGTCGCAAGGCCAAGCTAGCAGCCCGAGCCCCAAGAGCCATGGCTCCAGCCCCAGTTCCGGCCCCAGCAGCCATGGTTCTGGCTCCAGTACCGGCTCCAGTACCCCTGGTCCCGACTCCAGTTTCGGCTCCAGGACTGGCTTACCGACCAACGCCAGCTCCCCGTGTCCTGTCGGCGTACCGGCCGACTCCAGCACCTCGTCTCTTGTTGGCTCCCCAGCCAACGCCAGCTCCCCGTGTCCTGTCGGCGTACCGGCCGACTCCAGCACCTCGTCTCTTGTTGGCTCCCCAGCCAACACCAGCTCCCCGTGTCCTGTCGGCGTACCGCCCGACTCCAGCACCTCGTCTCTTGTTGGCTCCCCAGCCAACACCAGCTCCCCGTGTCCTGTCGGCGTACCGGCCGACTCCAGCACCTCGTCTGCTGCTGGCTCCCCAGCCAACACCAGCTCCCCGTGTCCTGTCGGCGTACCGGCCGACTCCAGCACCCCGTGTTCTGTTGGCGAACCAACTCTCTCAAGTCACCTCTCAAGTTCCTACCCGAGTCCCCTCTCAAGTTTCCCCTCAGGTCTCCTCTCGAGTTCCCTATCAAGTCCCCTCTCAGGTCCCCTCTCGAGTTACCTCTCGAGTCACCTCTCGAGTTCCTTCTCGAGTCACCTCTCAAGTCAACTCTCCAGTGTCCTCTCGAGTTCCCTCTCCAGTCACCTCTCGAGTCCCCTCTCGAGTCCCCTCTCAAGTTTCCCCTCAGGTCTCCTCTCGAGTCCCCTCTCGAGTCACCTCTCAAGTCAACTCTCCAGTGTCCTCTCGAGTCACCTCTCAAGTCAACTCTCCAGTTTCCTCTCGAGTCCCCTCTCGAGTCACTTCTCAAGTCAACTCTCCAGTGTCCTCTCGAGTCACCTCTCAAGTCAACTCTCCAGTGTCCTCTCGAGTCACCTCTCAAGTTTCCCCTCAGGTCTCCTCTCGAGTCCCCTCTCAAGTCCCCTCTCAGGTCCCCTCTCAGGTCCCCTCTCGAGTTACCTCTCGAGTCACCTCTCGAGTTCCTTCTCGAGTTCCCTCTCAAGCCCTCTCTCGAGTCCCCACTCAAGCCCCTACTCATGTGCCGTTGGAGGTCCCGCAGACTAGTCTTCTGCCGGGGGTCCTGCCAACCCCATGTCCTGTATCGTTGGAGGTCCCGCCGTCTACTCTCCTGCCGGGGGTCCTGCCAACCCTGTGTCCTGTCCCGTTGGAGGCCCCGCCGACTACTCTCCTGCCGGGGGTCCTGCCAACCCCATGTCCTGTGCCGTTGGAGGTCCCGCCGACTACTCTCCTGCCGGGGGTCCTGCCAACCCTTTGTCCTGTCTCGTTGGAGGCCCCGCCGACTACTCTCCTGCCGGGGGTCCTGCCAACCCCATGTCCTGTCCAGTTGGAGGTCCCGCAGACTAGTCTTCTGCCGGGGGTCCTGCCAACCCCATGTCCTGTACCGTTGGAGGTTCCGCTGGGGGTCCTGCCAACCTCATGTCCTGTCCCGTTGGAGGTCCCGCCGTCTACTCTCCTGCCGGGGGTCCTGCCAACCCCATGTCCTGTCCAGTTGGAGGTCCCGCAGACTAGTCTTCTGCCGGGGGTCCTGCCAACCCCATGTCCAGTACCGTTGGAGGTTCCGCTGGGGGTCCTGCCAACCCCATGTCCTGTCCCGTTGGAGGTCCCGCCGTCTACTCTCCTGCCGGGGGTCCTGCCAACCCTTTGTCCTGTCTCGTTGGAGGGCCCCGCCGACTACTCTCCTGCCGGGGGTCCTGCCAACCCCATGTCCTGTCCAGTTGGAGGTCCCGCAGACTAGTCTTCTGCCGGGGGTCCTGCCAACCCCATGTCCTGTACCGTTGGAGGTTCCGCTGGGGGTCCTGCCAACCCCATGTCCTGTCCCGTTGGAGGTCCCGCCGTCTACTCTCCTGCTGGGGGTCCTGCCAACCCTTTGTCCTGTCTCGTTGGAGGCCCCGCCGACTACTCTCCTGCCGGGGGTCCTGCCAACCCCATGTCCTGTGCCGTTGGAGGTCCCGCCGACTACTCTCCTGCCGGGGGTCCTGCCAACCCTGTGTCCTGTCCCGTTGGAGGCCCCGCCGACTACTCTCCTGCCGGGGGTCCTGCCAACCCTTTGTCCTGTCTCGTTGGAGGTCCCGCCAACCACTCTCCTGCTGGGGGTCCTGCCAACTCCTGGTCCTCTTCCGTGGGGGATTCTGCCGAAGCCTGTCCCGCCGGCTCCGGTTCCTGTCCGGCCGACACCGGGTCGTGCCCGGCCTCCGGAGCTGTCTGGTCTTCGCCCTCATGCTCGGCCCCCTGAGTTCGCCCGCTGTGGCCTTCGCCCCACCATGGACTCTGCCTTGCCCCCGGGCCGTCCGCCCGAGTTCCCCACCTTAGACTCTGCCTTGCCCCCGGGCCGTCCGCCCGAGACCCCCACCTTGGACTCTGCCTTGCCCCCGGGCCGTCCGCCCGAGTTCCCCACCTTAGACTCTGCCTTGCCCCCGGGCCGTCCGCCCGAGTCCCCCTTCTCGGCTTTCTGCCGTGCCCCCGGGCCGTCCGCCCGAGATCCCTTCCTGGTCCCCTACTGGGCTCCTGGGCGGTCAGCTTAGTCCCGTCCTCCGGACCCCCTCCACCCACCCTGGTGGCCTAGGGATACGTCACTCCTCCGGACCCCCTCCACCCACCCTGCTGGACTTTATTGGATTTTTGTTTTGGGGTTTAGGGACGTCTAGAATCCGTCCCTTGAGGGGGGGGGTTCTGTCACGGTTGTCATGTCAGGTCACAGGTCTATGTCTAGGTTTGGGTGTTTTCACTGTTCTCTATGTCATGTTTTCTTCCGTCGTTAGTTTCCCTGGTGTGTCTCGTTAGTTGATTGTGTTCACCTGTGGCCCTTGTGTTTCTCCTCCCCTGCCCGGCTGTTTCTTGTCTTGTAATTATCCCTCCCTGTATTTAGTCTTGTCTCGTCCTGTGTTCAGTGTTGGTGCTTCTTTTGTATGTGACCCAGTTCACCGAAGAGTGTTTTGTTTGTCCAAGTTTATTTAAAGTCCTTGAAATAAAGGTATCGTCAAGTGTAATCTGCGTTTGGGTCCTACCTGCTTCACTCTGCGTAACAGTGGAGTAGAAGAACAAAGTAGCAAAACATTTAAATACTTAAATAAAGTACAAATATCTCAAAATTGTACCCAAGTATAGTACTAGTTGAGTTTATGAACTTAGTTACTTAACACCACTGGCTATACAGATAGAAAGACTAAGCCTTGCACAGAGGCATGAAAATACATTTTTTCTCAAAATGCTCAACAGTGCTGCCAACATTATAAAGTGACTGCTACACAATTAAAATGAATGCTCTTATATATTTCTATTAAATGTGACTCTTTAGCGTTTCTGTTATTATTTCCACTGCTGCTTTTTTGTTTTAGTTGCTCTGTCTGTTCGCATTTGGAAGATGTATGGACCCCGCGAAGGAGAGGCCCAGGGAAAACAACATCTATCTTGGAACTGCAATTACTTATCTTAAAGAGATTGCACCATCATACTCCTTTTAAAAAAAAAATGTCTCAATTAATTTAGCACATTTAATTATGCACACAATAAAGACCTCAACAAATATATTGATCCTGGCTTAACCAGCGACCTTTACTCTATTGTTCATAAGCTCAGTAGTTAACAACTATTAGAATTGTAGTAATGTCTGTAGACCAATTGTACTAGAAATAATTTGAAACAGTTTAATAAAGAATGTTAAACTACAGTTAAAAAAACTATAATTGAACTTCAACTTATATCAATTATCTGATTCCAGTGGCCAGTTGGAAAAGACAATCAACAAAGTTTCCATTTTGCAGCAACAGCGCAAAAGGTTTCAACCACAATTAGTATCATGTCTGAGTTCTATCTTGCTTTGTTTCAGAATGTGTTCAATACATTACGTTTTTTATTCATTATTACCATACAATACATAGATTAAGAATAAATGAAACAAATAATACAACATTGACCTCATTGAGCAGATTTTTTTAACCCTGATCTCCTCAGGCCGGTATTTATGACCAGCAGTGGTGCCTCTGATGGTCTCAGGGTGTGAGACAGATGCAGGACATAAAAACACTCTTTTGCTTCTATTTTCATTTTGCAGCACATGTATACTATAATATATAATGTTGCTTTACATCTTTACATTATTTTTATTTTTTTCTCAAGTCATTTACTTTTGGTGAGATAACTAAAGTTTAGTTCATTTAACCCTGGCTATGGACTGATTCATTATTAGTTAGTAACTTAAGACACTAAATTAAGAAGAAACTATGAATGTATGTGCTTTTTT
>CADEHL010000120.1:0-64080 GCA_902827135.1 Harpagifer antarcticus | reverse complement strand
CCACACCACACAACCCACCACACAAATGCCCACCACACAAACACCCACCACACAAATGCAAAAGCAATCCTGGAGTTCATTCAGAGGCAAGTTCTAAACTCACGATAACATGGAGCTTAGGAACCGTCTTTCTCCAGTAATACTGGTAGTTGAAAGAATGAACTTGTTTAGGCTGATTCTGTGAGCTGCAGCTGATCACGCCCCATGCAGGAGAGGGGGTGCTTTGAGATCAGCTGCTGGGCTGTCAGAAGAGGTGGAGGAAAAGAGATCTCCATCCTCCGTGTTTTATTCTTATATGATTAGAGTCATTATTCATTTGTTTTAAAGCTCAATAAATAACAAAGAAGACCTTTGACCGGCAGTTTTCTAATTTTGTCTTGAAGATTTAAACTTTAACGGACATGTTAACCGGGCGAAAAAAAATCTAACTGAAACTCTGCCGCACGGTCCACTCGGTCATAGAAGTGTTCAAATCTGGATCAGTCTGTATCAGATCCGTTGCAGGCCCCTTTTTAGAGATTTGGGTACGGAGGAAAAGAGAGAGGGTTGTGTTTTCTGACACTTGGTGAGTTCCCCGTTAAATTAATAATTAATGAATTTTTTCACATTCATTTTATTAAGTATGCAAAAGTAAAAGTGTCTTACAAAAACGACGCCAGATGTCACTGTAGTGTATATTTCTGTATATTGTTTTGAAAATCTAGTGTATACATAATTTTCCTACACATGTATTCACTGGGGTCTCTACCCAGATAGCAAAAGATGTTAAATCAACGTTGAATTATGGTAAAAAATGTTGATTTTTGGTTAATGTCACAATCTTAAGGAGAACCCAAATGCAGCACTCGAGAAACCAAGGAGAATTGGTAATAAACTTTATTGGAGATTCCACTGGATCTGAGGAATACCAACCGAGCAGTTTAACGCACCGGAGGACAGCGGGCAGAAGGTGAGTCGGGGACAGGCAGAGAGTCAGGGAGTAAGCGAGGTGGTCAGCGTAGATACAGGCAGGGTCGGATAACAGGCCAGACAGGATAGTCGAGGGACAGGCAGGATCAGGGAACAGGCAGAGCAGGCAGATCGAGGACAGGCAGGTTCGGAACCGGGTAGGCAATCTGGTATCAACCGCGGGAAAGACAAGCATGAGGCAAAGTACAATCTGGCAAAGAGTGTGTGTAAGGTTTAAATACTGGCAGAAGCTAACGGGTGCAGAAGAGAAAGAGAGTGAGCTAACGAGTGGGTGTGGAAAACAGGTGAGACAGGTGAATGGAAAACTACTGGTGAATGATGGAGCAGACTATGACAGTTAAGGTTGAAGATTGATGGTGGATCAACCTTAAATGTTGAAAAGATGTCATTGTATCAACGTTGTATTGTGGTCGAATTTAATGATTGAAATGTCAACATTGAATCAATGTTGAATCTATGCTGTTTGCCTTTTCTTTTCTTTTTTTCTTGATGGGGGAGGGAGGGGGGTACTCTGTAGGGGGGGGGGTGTAGTCTGTGTGTGGGGGTGGGGGGTGGGGGGTGTGTGGGGGCTGAAATATCCCACATAAATCGGAAAAAGTGTTGAGGCCAAAATTGACCACCCAACAAACAGTTAGGAGCACGTTTCAGGCAGTACTTTGTAGTGACACTATTTTGGGTCCCTAACATTCATTGAGCTGGGACTTATGCCTCCCCCCCACTGATTGGATGACGCTGAGTCGAATGGTAGGTGACATCAATGGTCTACAACTTTTCAATAAGAAGTTACAGACTCAGAAAAGGACGTTGAATCGAATGGGCTAGGTCTCGGACTCTAATGTTGTTGTTTTTTGTTTTGTCTTTTATCAAAATATATCTATTCCGACTTCCATCCAACGGTGCAAGTCTCGAAGCTGTACGACCCCTAGTGGCCAAGATAATCATAAATAACTGTCTCAAAGGCTTGGAAAAATATTTTTTTCAAAATCAAACACCAGATTCTGGGTCAGCGCGCTGCCCCGAACGTGCCCATATAACGTTCGTCACACACGGCCGTACGGTTCTCTTTAATTGGCTGGGGTCAAGGGGCTTTGTATTTTGCGTTATATCTCAATAACTATAAGGTTTTGGAATCGGCCTTTCGGATATGTCGTACAGCTCATCAAGACGCACGCGTGGATGCCCTTGGTGTCCCGGTCCGACATTCCTACGAGAAATTTGTTTTTCAAAAGTTTTCATTCAGTATGGCCTAAAGGTCTCTGTGAGGCTCCCTGAAAGTGCAGGACTCTGGGTGGGAGTGTCGTACGAGAAAGGCGAATACATCCACGCGTGCGTCTTGGCGAGCTGTACAACATATCGAAAAGGCGGATTCTAAAAACCTATCGTTGTGGAGTTAGAACGATGTATTGCACTGTAAGACCGAACAGTACAAGCTTCTTGAAGAATATGGGTTGTTTTAACCCAAACATTTATAAAAGTTAATTCACCGCTAATTTTCTGATGACTACGAACTGATTTGTAATATTGTGTTTACAGTATTCATCCACTTTGGGTCATATTGGGGATTGTACTCAAATGTTTTTACTGAATCTGTCTGACGTCATCACGTATGTGCTCCGCCCCCGACGTGCCTCACTGCTCTCTGGCCCACCCACAAAACTACTCAACAGACTCCAAATCATTCAAAACTCGGCTGCCCGGATCATTACCTGTACCAAATCGTCTGACCACATCACCCCAATCCTCATCCAACTTAACTGGCTCCCTGTCCAGCACCGGATTGACTACAAAAACCTTCTTCTTACATACAAAGCCCTCCACAACCTCACCCCCACCTATCTCTCAAACCTCCTCCAGGAATACACCCCCTCCCGCTCCCTGCGCTCATCCTCAGCCGGACTCTTGACTGTCCCCACCTACCGCCTTAGCACCATGGGAGCCAGGGCTTTGAGCTGCACCGCGCCCAGGCTATGGAGCTCTCTGCCTCCTCACATCAAACAGTCTGACTCCATCACGACATTCAAAACCCACCTGTTTAAACTGGCCTACTCACTCTAAAACACATTCAACCTGCTATCACAGACCCTCCTCTCACTCCGTCACTCCACACTCTTGTCTGGCTTTTCTTATGCTTTCATGCGGCTGTATTGCCTTGTCGGTTCGATTAAATTGTGTTCCGTTTTTGTTTTAGCTGTTTTAATTTTTAGATGCACTGTAAGGCGACCTTGGGTGTCCTGAAAGGCGCCTCGAAATAAAATGTATTATTATTATTATTATTATTATTATTATTATTATTACCACAGTATATGGGTACATGTATTATTGTTATTATTCCTTATTTCCTAGTCTGTATAAATGTAAAGTCATTGTGCCTGACTCAATAAAAAATAAAAATAAATAAAAATAATGGTTGTTGTATTAGCGAGGGGTCTGAGCTCCCACGGATGCAGTGACATCATACCTCCTTGTGGGAGCTCAGCTCCCATTGGCTCACACATAACTCGAGCCCTGCCCCTCCTTGTGGGAGCTCAGCTCCCATTGGCTCACACATAACTCGAGCCCTGCCCCTCCTTGTGGGAGCTCAGCTCCCATTGGCTCACACATAACTCGAGCCCTGCCCCTCCTTGTGGGAGCTCAGCTCCCATTGGCTCACACTTACCTCGAGCCCTGCATGCTGCGTCTCGTCGCTACGGTTCTCTCTCTGTGTTCCTGAGAAAGTGTGTGTGAGCTCCAGCTCTACTGATCCATCATCTGTGTGTCTGGATAAACCTCTGAATGGACTCTGTGCTCTTTTTTCTGGAGCGTTTACCTCGGACTACAGGAGCTAGCTTAGCATGCTAGCTGGAAACACGTTAGCAACACTAGTCAGATTGAGAGTTTGACGGAGAGAGAAACGGTGTGTTTAACGGAGTCTGCAGGGAAAGGTGATCTAGGAAACATGAGTAAAGTCCAGATGCTGCTGTCGTTGAAGAAGCAGCGACTCACTGCTGCTAATGAAGAGATATTTGCTCTGTTTGAACAAACGATAGCAGAGCTCGAGGAGGAGCTGCTTCTTTCCAAAGAGGAGAACAAGAGACTCCAGAAACTACTGGACGCTGTTTCACAGCCTCAGCTTCGGATACACAGAGCAGGTCTGTTCCCTTTACTCTTCATTAACACTTTAAACTCTTCAGTAACACTTTATTATCACATTAATAACACTTTAGACCAGGGGCGCTGGAAGGGGGGTGCTGAGGGCGCTGCAGCACCCCCTAGCGTCAGGCAGGCGCAGCTCCTCTGCCTGCACATTTAATTTTTTGATATATATTTTTTGATTACATTTCATTGTGCCTGAGATATATTTTATATTATTATTCAAATTATACTTTTAAACTATAAAATAAATTATTTAGCTTCAGGGAAGAAAAATTAAAAATGTTTTTTTAGTTGGACACGTGAGCTGCGTTTCTCAAGAGATCCTCACGGCATGGGCGCGGGAAGGGGGGTGCTGAGGGGGCTGCAGCACCCCCTAGCGGCAGACAGGGGGTGCGGAGCTCTCCTGTCTGAATTATTATTTGACGGTTATTGTGCATAATCTGTGTAATATGTAGCCAATAAATTCCACATTGTTGGTAAAATAATATTTTGGCCCCGAATGTTTTTTCTGTAGCCCCGGACAATTCTACCTCAATAATATAATACATTAACCGTGCTTTACGTGAACCTCATCACGACACTCGAGAGGACGGCAGGACTGTAATTTCCCGTGTTCAGTGAATGCAACAGAGGCAAGACACCAGACCAGAGAGTTGCATGGAAATAAAAGTGTGTGTGTGTGTGTGTCAGGCATTGTGTGTGTGAGGCATTGTGTGTGTGAGAGAGGGTGTGAGACCGTGTCGTTAGCATCTGGTTAGCTAGCTGCACTAACGGACATACGGAGCTGTTGTTGGTTCCACAACAAGCTGGAGGAGAGCTCTCCTCTCAGACTGAGAGGCTCGGGTGAGCTAAAGGACTCTCTGAGTGTTTAGATAGTTCACTTTAGTCTAAGTTATCTCAGTGGGTCTCAAACGGTTTGGTCACAAATTATTCAAAAGATTATTTCCGCGGCACACCTTCATATGATCATTATAATTATAAAACAATAAGAGAATAAAGGAAAAACAGTTATGAAATACTATATGGCAGTAAAACAAGAATACAGTTTGAAAGGAGAGTGATTTGTAAAATATCCATAAAGAAAAAGAAATCTGTTTACAGTTGTGTTTCATCTGGGTGTTGAGAGATGTATCCATAGATCTCTCCATGTTGCTATCAAAGTGCACCAGATTGATGCTTTCAACTTCAATATTTAACAAAAATCTTCCCGGGGGAACATCCCCCCGGACCCCCCTAGAGGAGGTGAGGTCCCCCCTAGAGGAGGTGAGGACCCCCCTAGAGGAGGTGAGGTCCGCTCCCCACAAAAATAGCACTGTACCCCTATATGCCGCGAGCTGATTATCGAGCCTTCATTGTAACAGTCGCGGGTGTACTGTGTGTTTGCGTGTGGGGAGTGCTTTTGTGCGTACTCTATTGTGCCCGTAATAGTGTTCACTGGAGTCCAGCACCCCCACTCAAAATACCTTCCCGTGCCTCTGCTCACGCGGTATGAAAATCTCCTTTACAAAATAAGTGTCCAATAATCAACAACACAACAATGATCGTAGTGGTAGTATAAACAATGTGAAACATTAAACATAAACAAACTGGTGTACAAAACTCGCATACCTGCATTTCAATGGACAACCTAAAATGGACACGTGAGCTGCGTTCTGTTGGAGAGATAGGCTAACGTAAGCGTGGTGCTATTAGCTATAGAGAACCGCAGTGACGCGTCCTAAAACCCGGAAGTAAGTTATCATTTTTACCACTTCCGGCTCCTTCGATAAAAAGCAATGCAATTTCTCCATAGGGTTTTGGAAAATAGCTCCAAATAAGGTCTGTGTTTGACACAAATTGAAGAGTCACATCACGTTTTGTTCTACGACATGAAATCCATCAGCAGTGACCCCGCTGGTGATTTCTGTAGAGTTTACGTGTCTGAAAAACGATGGTTGTTATCAAGTGTGTTACCATTTAGAGTCTGAATGTTTGAATATAGATCTTAAGTCGGCGTGACGTTGAAGCAGCGACCCTGCTGTAGTTCCTTTATAGCATAACGTTAGCATTTTGCTTCTGGCGACTAGATTTATGATTCGAAAATGATAAAAGTAGGGGTGACATGTGGATATTATCCGGCTGAACAAAACGTGATCCGTCTCTTAAATATGTCTCAACCACAGACCTTATTTCCAGCTATTTTCCAAAACCCTATGGAGACATTGTGTTTTTGACGAAGGAACCGGAAGGAGTTTACTTCCGGCTTTTAGGACGCGTCACTGCGGTTCTCTATTGATGGTCACATTAATAAATCATATAACACAAATAGCCAATCACACAAAAAACATGTTGCTGTGAGCATTAAACGACTATCATTAAACTAAACAAACACAACAGAACGTTATTGTCCTAATAAAATAATAGCATACATTTTGTCCACTGACATAATACAATAGCACCTTACCAAGCCCCCAGGAAGTGCGCTGGACTGAGATGAATATATTCATGGTGGCCAAACGGTGGTACTACACTTCCGTTTGGTTGCCAGGCCCGGAAACACTTTTTCCCATTGACTTACATTGGGAAAGAGCGGTCTGTAACTTGTTGGATAATTGTTTTTAAACTAAATAAACTACCCAGTATGAACACTTGTATCGCCCTTATTAAAAACATTCGTTCCTCAAGTTGTAGAAATGTGCTAATAACGTTTTTCTGAGAGTTATTTCCCTCTGCATTATGAACGCACATCTAACCCACGGGACCGCGCCGCCCGGCACGTTCACGTTACGTGTGCAGCACTACATGCGTTTATCTTTACCCATGGATGCACAATAACAACGGACCATATCGCCTTACTGCCACGGAGCTGTGAGAATGGGTATATTGCACATGTTGCTGTAATTCATTATTATACTACATGGGCTGTATGATTTAAGTCTTCTACCGTAAATGTTGTATTAAATAAAGTTAATATTCCGACGTTAGATTAACGTCCCTGTAGCTTCTTATTGCACTAAGAAGCTTATTGCACTGTATGTATATATATATATATATATATATATATATATATATATATATATATACACACACAGTGCATTTTGGTTAAAGTACTTCTCAGGCATGCTGGGTAATCTGTGACGTTTCGCTCTCTCAAAAGTTGGGCCATTTTATCATCATGCGCCAATGAGCAACTCTCATAGGAATGAATGAGGCCCCGCCTCCCACGCTGTATCCAGTTCTTATTATGTATCCATGCACCTTACTCTCAAGAGATCCTCACGTGGTATGAGAATCTCCCACAATCCATTGCGGTATCAAAGCTACAGTAATGCAGGCACAGGTTTGTAACACCAGATGGCGTAATTCTCCAATTTAACCAGGATTTTACACCAACCGTTATAACTCTGTTACATAGGCACAACAAAGTATCTCGGAATTCTTTCTCACTAAAAACGCTAAATCTGCTAAAAAGATTGAAATAGAAGATGCGGGGCATTATGACGCAGAATCTGTGAAAGGGGCGTTATGCCTTACAATATTATATACAATATTATAAGTGTGTGGTTGCCTTCTAGTCACTTTGCTCAGCACTACTGCTTGTAGGCAGGCATGACGAGACTCTTCAGTCGACCCATGTTCAGGGGATGTGGGTTTAGTTTCCTGCATGCCTCGACGTAAGAGAGACGTAAGCGACGCCGCCTCTTAGCTCCGGAATCTCTCTCTCTTTGCAGCTGGTGCTGCTCTTCTCAGATTCTGCTGAGTTACACGTTACTGCCTCCAGTGCCCTGTACGACGAAGCCAGTTCAACAGACCCTGGATATGTTTGAGTGACCCGGCTTAACTAACCCTAACAAACGCGATCTCGCTAAGCGGTCCTACGAAGCTGGTTCTTAAAGTTAAAGTTAAAGCCTTTTATTGTCATTATACACAGAGTATAACGAGATTCAGAGTGCAACTCTGTCCCGGAGTGCAACAAATACAAACACGTACATAACACTAAAAAACACGGCAATAGGACAGACAACATAAACAATCATACGGGGGAATAAATAGTTTAAAATATTGATATAAAAACAGTATATAAAGTGCATTAAAAGTGTGTGTGTGTGAGAATGGTTACGGTTATTGCATTATGTGTGGTGGTTGAGCAGCCTGACGGCCCAGGGGTAGAAACTGTTTTTGAGTCGGTTTGTCCGTGACTTGAAGCTCCTGTCTCTCCTCCCAGAAGGCAGGAGAGAGAACAGTCTGTGACCTGGGTGAGAGCTGTCCTTTATGATTTAGTTAGCTCTGCTGCGGCAGCGGGAGGTGGAGATGTGTTCCAGAGAGGGCAGGGGGCAGCCGAGTCGCTGCTAGGCCTTCTTAACTGCTGCAGTGGTGTGTGCCGTCCAGCTGAGGCTCTCCGAAATGTGAACCCCCAGGAACTTAAAGGTGGAGACCCTCTGCACTCTCTCTCCATTGAGGTGAAGGGGGGTGGGTTCTGGACGGTGCTTTCTGAAGTCTATGATGATTTATTTTGTTTTGCTTGTGTTCAGATGTAGGTTGTTAGCTGAACACCACGCAGACAGCTTCAGGATCTCGTCTCTGTATGCCGACTTGTCGTCTCCCTTATATATTTGGCCGACCACAGTGGTGTCATCTGCACCTTTTATAATGGAGTTGGAGGGGTGAATGGGAGAGCAGTTGAGTGTTTAGAGTAGTGGGCTCAGCACGCAGCCCTGCGGGGAGCCAGTGCTAAGGGTGCGGGTGGAGGAGCAATAAGGGCCTATTTTCACTGTCTGAGGACGGTCTGTAAGGAAATGATTTATCCAGGCGCATAAGATGGAGAAGAAACCTAGGCGTGATAGTTTTTCCACTAGTATGTCAGGTATGATGGTGTTAAAAGCTGAGCTAAAATCGACGAACAGCATCCTTATATAGTTGCCTGGGCCTTCTAGGTGGCTCATAGCTGTGTGATCAACTCAGTAAATCAACCAGGGTTTCTCTGTCCCGCTGAGAGCGCGTTCACGTGAAAGGAACAGGGTTAGCAACATTTGGAGAAGCGTGCTGACAGCGTCTTTTTTTCTCTCTCCATGAACCTTTGGGGCTCCGTATATACACTAGTATTAGATGAGGTCAAAAGTTTGGACACATCTTCTCATTAGAAGTTTTTTACTTATTTAAATTGGTTCTACATTGTAGATTATTACTGAAGACATCAAAACTATTAAACAACACATGGAAATTATTATAGCGTTTAGTGGTTTTTGTGAGTGCACTTGAGGATACATTCAAAGTTCTTGAAATGTTCTGGATCGACTGGCCTTCATTTCTCAAAGTGATGATGGACGGTCGTTTCTCTTTACTGAGTTGAGTGGGTCTTGCCATAATATGGATTACAACAGTAGTCAAATAGGGCTCTCCACTGTGCACTAACCCTACCTCAAACACATTAAGAAAGCAAGTAATTCCACAAATTGACTCTTGACAAGGCACATGTGTTAATGGAAACCATTCCAGTTGACGACCTTGTTAATGGAGATTCCTTATTACAGCGTATTTCTTGCTTATTATTATTATTATTGCTTTTTTTTTTAATGTGTGATTGTTTACTATATATTTATTTGTTGTTCCTTCCTTTTCCCTTCACTATATCTGTAAAGTGTCTTTGAGCACCTGTAAAAGCGCTAACAAATTAAATCTATTATTATTATTATTATTCATTAAGGTCACACAGGTCAGAGAGGGCCCATCGTCTTGTTATATCAGTCTTATGCCTAGTCACCTGGTTAGTTAAGACAAATATGTTTATTGAGTTACATTTCCAGAGAAGAGGCCCCATCGTCTACCACGTAATTATTATGGGTGAGCGGAAGTACAAAGAGGCTCCATAGCTCAGTCGGTAGAGCCTCAGGTTTTAATACAGTTAAGTCTTTGTTAGTTAAAGACGTCATGAGATAGTGACCTTTCCACATCTGAAACATATACAAGTATGGCATTCATAGGGGAAAATGTGTGTGTGTGTGTGTGTGTGTGTGTATTCATTACAGTAGCTATATATATCTGTGTAAAACTGCTACTCGTTGGGGCATTTCCGCGATTGGTTGCTGTTGAAGCAAGGAGATGTACTCCAATATTATTATTTGTTGTTGTGCAACTGAATATTGATTAATCTCAACCATATCTGTGTTTATGTTAAAGTTGTTGAGCCATTAATTACACTAGCTGTGTGCAAAGCAAAAGGGGGCTGCTTTGAAGAATCTAGAATAAAAATCACACTTTTTTTGTTAAGTAAATAATTCCATATGTGTTCTTTTATAGTTTTGATGTCTTCAGTATTAATCTATAAAGTAGAAAAAAATAAAAAAATAAACAAAAACCATTGAATGAGAAGGTGTGTCCAAACTTTTGACTGGTACTGTATATAAAAAACACATATTTTAATATTTAGCAGGTTCCCTCATCTATAATCATCTATACAAGCGCAACTTTAAACATTTACAGCAGTAAAATGCAACATACAAAATAATCAAGAAACATCATAAATGAAACACTGACAGGGTTGGTTTGGACCTGATAATTTATTCCGGCAAATTACTCAGACCTACTAATTAACCTGACCGAAGTTATTGAGTCTATGTAAGTTTACTGCTTGGCTCAGATCCCCCAACGTCAGCAAGATCTCACCTCTATTAACTCCCCGAAGAACCAGGTTCAATGAACTGCTGTTTCAATTCAGACGACTCTCTTAAATCTGTTTAAGCGATCCCGAAGGATTTTGATAACAGTAAATGAGGTGTGGCCCTACCTAAGTGTGAGTGTGGCAGGGTGCAATCTCACCTTTGAAGCAGGAGAGGAGAGCGCAGATGTCTTTTAAGTTGTCCCAGTCCAAAAGGTGGGATCAGTTTATTTGAAGAAAAATAGGTCCAAACTAATACAGGGTTTTTACCTTCTCTCTTTACAACATTATACTCATACTAAACCTATCATGCTGTGATCATGTTCAAATATGAAACTTTTATTCACAGTTTTACATTTATTACCAAAATTGTACTTTCAACTGCCCAATTCAGTTGTGATTTTTAAATCTCCCGATAGAATTTAGAGGCATTTCCTCATAAAAGACCAGTGATAATAAAAAGCACATTCAAACTTTCATTCACCAAATCAATTCACATCAATTCCATACCTTTTTTCCGACACCGATGGCGGGTACTAACATTCACAAACACATACCTATCTCCCGCGGGTATTCGGAGGAAGATCCTCATAGGTAGCGGTTACTAATACTCACAAACACATCTCAATTAATTCCACTCATTCAACAAATTAATTCACTCAGCATTCAACGAAGAAATTTGAGAGATATTGACCAAGTTTGAGAGAACTTTACCGAGAGCAAAAACCCAGCTCTGAGGGACAGAGCTTACCGAGAGAGAGCATACCAGGGGAACCCCCCCCCCCCCTCTCTCTCGCTCTCTCAAAAAAAAAAGTTCCTCCCCATCCACCAGTGTCTTAATGCCCAAAAACTGGATAGAAAAACCTAAGACGACTCCTCCACACCCATATTTGTGGAAACTGGGCATGGCCTCTGATGTACAAGACTGGACATGACCAGACATATTCTGTGGCAGGGGTCGGCAACCCCTGGCACGCGGCACCGTAACCAGTGGCACACTAGGAATAAGTGTTCAAAACATTAACATTTTATTTTCGGATCCTGAACGAGACCGCCGCCAGAGCGAGTCTCCCCGTTACATGCAGAAGGAAGCCATGCACGCAACGCAGCCCCGCTCTCTTTAACTCCAGGTGACTTTCTGCCGCTTTCCTCCGTGGTGCTGAGCGCCAGTGATGAATGAGCCCCATTAACTGAGTTTTAAACATAACTTTAATGGAAGATCCCCATAGGCCCCGCCCACTCGATCCGATCAGAGCATCCCTGACAGGTCCACACACTGCTTCCCCGCAGTGAGGCTCCCCCCGCCCTCCTGTTGACAGTTCACGAGGGTCGAGATCTTCGCCCCCCCCCCCCCTTGATAATTCACGATCGTCAGCATGCTGATAAAATCTATTTTTTTGAATGGCACAACATATCAAAAAAGGTTGCCGACCCCTGTTCTATGGCTATGACATAACCACCTTTTTGGGGCCTCTGTCTTTATCTCCTTAAGTCAGGAGCCCCCCCCCCCTATGTACTGCTGTGAGGGAAGAGGGAAGAAACTGTCTCTCCCTTATCAGTGAAACCATTATAGGCCTTACACACTCAACTTAACAAACCACTTGTGTTTTGTTTATACTGTAAATATAGAAAATCATAAAATATGAAGCATTTTCATTGTGGGTTATATAAGAATATAATTGATTATATTTGATTATAACTAACTTTCGTTTTAAGTATTCACTTGATACTATGAAGATCTCAACAGCACCATCATTACTATGACATAAGAGGGTGCCATAAAATGTTCTGATAATATTTGCGTACTTTTACTTAAATAAGGTTTGAATTAGGGCTGTGCAATTAATCGTATTTTAATCTCTATTACGATTTTGGCTTTCAACGATTATGAAAACAACGTAATCGGAAAAAAAACGATTATTTTGCTGCATTCCCTTTCGCAATGATGCTCTCAATGTGTCTTGCGTTACACATCTTAGCATTTAGATCAATAAAGGCCTTGGGGCTATGTTGTTTGATTGAATTAAACACAATATATGCACTCCACTATGCTGTTGTACTGTATCTGAAGATCTTAATATGATTGCTCATATTTTAAGCCATCTTTTTCCCGGCCCCTTGCTTTGGATCATTTTCATCAACTGGCCCCAATTCCAAACTAATTGAATAGCCCTGGCGTAGTGGATCTGTGAACAATCCCAAATACAATTCATTGTTTACATTGCGGCTAGTGCTAAACCAGAAGAAAAAACCCTTTTTCATTTTTAACGGTAAGTGGAAAGGGGCTGGGCTACATGAGGTGAATTGAGCCAACATAATTAGACCATTTTTTCTGACTGTGTTGTTGTGGCAATTCATCACTCGCAACAGGAAAGAATAAAACGGAGAGGAATCAATAAAACACAGATATAGTTGATTCATTATTTCGTTGTACAACAATCAATCATTAAAACTGCGGTCGCACTTGTGCGCGCAGTGATGAGCGGGCCCTCGCGTCCGTGCGCCTGCACTCGCAACAGGAAAGAATAAAACGGAGAGGAATCAATAAAACACAAACACAGATATAGTTATTTAATTATTATTTCGTTGTACAACAATCAATAATAATGAAGAAACATTACCTTGCACACAATCAGTCAATAGTGGTAATGCTCCAACGAGTACAAGTCTTTCACATCATATATAGCAGCTGTAATGAACGCACACACAATTTCCCTTACATTAGCCAACACACCCACATATGTTCCAAATGTCGAAAGGTCATTATCTCATGACCTCTTTAGGTGTAATTCATACCCTGTCAGGATATGAACCACCTAACTAACAAGACTTAACTGTATTATCCTGAGGAGGGCCTCTTTGCACTTCCGCTCACCCCTAATAATTGCGGAAGAGACGATGGGCCTCTCTTCTCTGGAAACTGTAATTCAATAACATAACTAATTCTATTGACTAGGTCCAAGACTGATATAACAGTGTGTTTCCTGTTTCCTGCAGATGTCCAGCAGCTGGTGGTGGTTAAAGAAGAGCCTATCCCTGACCAGCAGGAGTGGAGCTCCAGTCTGGACCAGGAGAACCCAGAGCCCCCCCCACACATTAAGCAGGAACAGGAGGAACTCAGGATCAGTCAGGAGGGAGAGCAGCTTCAGGAGCTGGAGGAGGCTGTTATCACCAAGTCCACTCTCACTCCTGACCCTATGAAGAATGAAGATGATAAAGAGAAACCTCAGTCCTCACAGCCTCATCAAAGACAAACTGATCACATGGAAACAGAAGCTGATGGAGATGACTGTCGAGGACCAGAACCAGCCAGAAACTCAGATCCAGAGAGCAGTTTACAACCAAAGACTGAGGACCACACTGGAGACTCTTCTGAAGACACTGATGACTCTTCTGAACCTGACGCTGAACACAGTGCTGATTGGAAGGAGACAAGAGAACCTGCCTCAGGCTCAAACTCACTGAAAAATAGACAAGAATCTGTCAGTGATCCCCAACGTAGTGCTGAAAATAAATCATTCAGTTGCTCAGTCTGTAAGAAAGCTTTTAGAGATAGAAGAAATCGAAATCGACACATGAGAGTCCACACAGGAGAGAAACCCTTTCGCTGCTCAGTTTGTGAGAAAGCTTTTTCACGGTGTGGAAGTTTAAAGACACACATGATAATCCACACAGGAGAGAAACCCTTTCGCTGCTCAGTCTGTAAGAAAGCTTTTTTACACAGTAGAAGTTTAAAGACACACATGAGAGTCCACACAGGAGAGAAACTCTTTCCCTGCTCAGTCTGTAAGAAAGCTTTTTCACAGAGTGGAAGTTTAAAGACACACATGAGAGTCCACACAGGAGAGAAAGCACACAGCTGCTCAGTCTGTAAGAAAGCTTTTTCACGGAGTGGAAGTTTAAAGGATCACATGAGAATCCACACAGGAGAGAAAACACACATCTGCTCAGTCTGCAAGAAAGCTTTTTCACAGAATGGAAGTTTAAAGGAACACATGAGAATCCACACAGGAGAGAAACCACACAGCTGCTCAGTCTGTAAGAAAGCTTTTTCACGGAGTGGAAGTTTAAAGACACACATGAGAGTCCACACAGGAGAGAAAATATACAGCTGCAATGTTTGTGACAAAAGATTTAAATGGCATAATCATTTCCAAAGGCACAAGTGTGTTGGTCGTCAGTCCTCACAGCTTAATGAAATTCAAACTGAGGATAATGGAGAGGCAGAGCCTCCAATCAGCAGCTCAGCTGAACACATGGAAACAGAAGCTGATGGAGAGGACAATGAATAAGTCTTATGACAGTTCACACGTGAGAGAAATCTGTCTGACTGGATTAACATTGTTGTACAACATCCATATAAGACTTCAATGAACTCCATCTTTATCAACATAAGTGAACAATCTGTTTAATGTTTTTGTCATTCTGATGTATACGTTAACCACTGACTGTTGATGAACCATTTTATTTGGATTGAGGGCTCCAAGTTTCCATATAGGATGATTTGATGTATTGTTCTTTATTTCTAAATGTTTGGTATCATTGCTATCCTGTTAATGATCCCTGTTTTACATAAATGTACCTGTTATCGGAGTGTTTTTGCTTCTGTAACTGTAAGGGAATACATTTTCCTATTTTGTATCCTGATGACCTCATGCCGTTACATGTAATACGTTACTCCCTAAGCCTGTTTTCACCCATCTGCAACCGATTCGCTAATAATCACAAATGTTCATTTCTTTGACCCCTTGACTCGACTATTTCTTGTTTTAATAATCGTTACATCTCCTCAGGACCAAGTTCCCGTGTCCTGCCTTTCACCTGCTGATCACCCACTGCTCATTTAAGGTGGACTGACCTTTACAATGGACCAGCTAGTCTTAGTGTCTTAATGTGCTATTGGGTTGTGTGCTCTCTGCAGGACGGTGTCTGTACTCAAAGATTGTTTATGGTATGAGAGCTTCACTCTGTTTTTATTGTCCAAACGATGCCAACAGAGGGCGGGTACTAACATTCACAAACACATAACTATCTCCCGCAAGTATTCGGAAGAAGATCCTCACAGGTAGCGGTTACTAATACTCACAAACACATCTCAATTCATTCCACTCATTCAACAAAGTAATTCACTCAGCATTCAACCAAGACATTTGAGAGATATTTACCAAGTTTGAGAGAACCTTACCGAGAGCAAAAACCGAGCTCTGAGGGACAGAGCTTACCGAGAGAGAGCATACCAGGGGAACCAGAACTAAACATGGAGAAGCAGCGTTCAGTTATTATGCTCCATCTGGAACAAACTCCCAGAAACCTGCAGGTCCGCTGCAACTCTGACTACTTTTAAATCCAGCAAGAAGACTTTTCTTTTTGCCGCTGCTTTTAATTGAACTATTTACATCTTAGACTGCACTGTAACTTTTATCCATGTATTTTTTCTTTTAATGTATCTTTTATTATCTTTTCTTTTTAATGACTGATTTTAAATGCTATTTTCTTAATGTCTTTCGTTTTTTGTAAAGCACTTTGAATTGCCTTGTGTTGAAAGGTGCTCTATAAATAAACTTGCCTTGCCTTACCCAAAAGGAGCTGTACAAATGCCGCAGTTTTTGCGTGGCTGTGTCTTTAGTTGAAAGCCCAGTGGCGATCTGCTCATCTCTCATTGAAATAATATGCTACCCAGGGGCGGACTGGCCATGTGTGTTCTGGAGAATCACAGAACGGACGTCCTTATTATTATGCTGTTTAACCCTCTGGAGTCTAAGGGTATTTTCTCGATTTTTAGATGTTTCCTTAAATCACCTTTTAAATATATTTCTTCTAACATGGCACCCATGTGTTGCATATCAAAATGTTCAGGACAATCTCTAGTATTGCTATATATGCAAATTACTCACCTTAGAGCACTGTTTGATGAGATAAGTAGCTCAAAAGCTTAAAATGTTACATCCGATTTTGGAAAATCTTCAAAACTCTTGTGAAAACACAAATGTTCTCATGTGATCGAATTGTTTTGGTGTTTTAGATTTGGTTACCAAAGTCTTAGGATTACAAAAGTAGTGAAATATTTGAATTACACTGTATATAAATGTTTTATTCATGTCTAAAATGAAATGTAATAAATTCGAATTCTGAGTAAAACAGCTGTCAATCACTCTACTTTCACCACAGCAGGGACTGAGATACATCAGGACTGAATAATGACTTCTAGGTTTTGTTCAAGATGATTACAACATCATAAAAACAGTATTTGAGAAAAATTGTTCTCCAATAATCAGACAGACTTTCGTTTCCTTATCACAGGAGTGGGGACAGCTTGTGGTGGGACCGGACATCTGGCACCTGATGCGAAACGTCACCAAAGAGAGCCACGAGCTGTACCCCGCCTTCAGGAGGCAGCTGTGTCTGTGCAACTTCGAGTTGGACCCCGGAGATGCCCGCCGTCTCACCGAGGCCAAGCGGTCTCAGCCGCAGCATTTGCCGTCACACAACAGTCGGCCGTTCACAGAAACAACCGATTATGACCGAGAAATGATATCATGAAAGTTACGGTGCTTATTAAGCTTATTAAAATCTAATTTATTTATATCGCACATTTATAAACGATTTTTGGTCGAGCCAAAGTGCTGTACATAAAATAAAAATAGCCTACAGTAGAGACACTTTACAGCAAATACAACAGCACAGATTGTTCAGAATATCAGTATGAGAAAAACGACACCCTCTGTCCTTAGACCCTCTGTCCTTAGACCCTCACATCGTACAAGGAAACACTTCCAGAGAAAACTAAGAAGATGAATCCACGAGGATGTCAGCTACAATCCTGTGGAAGCCATCAGGGAAGCAGCATGACGAGACCCAAGGCAGGACCGCAGAGACAGGTTCAGCCACGACCCGAAGTCCACGACTTAATCCAGAACTCAGGATAGAGGATCCAAGACACAGGACTACAGCAAGAGGATCAGCCTCGACTCCGGATCCCGGCGTAGATATAGATACAAAACAAGAAAAAAGATTTGGCTGGGTTAATCGGAACAAGAGAATACACAGACACAGACAGAGAGGGGAAAGGTCATTGGATAAAAGTTATTCTTGATAACCCTCTAGAAAGATCTCATGAACTTCCCCATTCAATCTATCAAGACCCGAGCAGTTCTATTAGATATAGGATAAGAAACAGAGATAGGGAGCACAACAACCCATCTCTTCGTCAGATGAAACGTATGTGGTAAGTTGCCAAAGTGCTTTGTTTTTAACGTTCATCAGTATTATAATCAAAAAGAGAAATATGAACGTCAGTTTTTACTGAAATGTTCAAATAAAGTCAACATTTCACAGTCTTTACTGAGCTGTGTGGGGTTTGTTCAACTTTTGAAAGATGTTTGAATGGTGATATACACAGTGATAGATGTTAAGGACTAACATTTATAATAAATACATTTACAATCATACAATCATACCTATTGGGATCATTTGTATTTAAGTTTCACTTTCCTTTTTTATTTCACAGTTTGAATATTTTTTTATTATATAACAGTCTTGTCTTTCATGTACAGCATATTGTTAACACATTTTAAAATGACCATGTTGAACAGCTACAACATGACAATACTTCTAGGCAGAGTGTGGAGGATAATGGGAGAATGAACAGAGGGGCAGAAACACCATCTGAATAATGGCCACTTCTTGCTAAATTTACATTTCCATGTGAGGCTTTTATCCCAGGCGACTCACAATAGGTCAATGAACAATGAACAGTGGTAGACAGTAGCTCATTTACAAGGCACGGTATTTAAGGACAATCTTGAGGTACTTGAATCCTGCAGCTTTATACTTCTGCTCCACAACATTTCGAGAATGAAGAAACCATCACGTATGAAAGGAACATGTGAATAGAGGGGCAGAAAACCGTCTTGCACATTTACATTTCAATCTTGAACAATGAACAGCGGTGGACAGTAAAGTAACGTGTTATAGCAGAAAGTTTAATACAGCGTATTTCTGGTATATTCATTTTAATGTCACCTGATATATAGGATGTGTGTTAGACGTGAATGGACGAGTCTATTTTTTCCTCTTAATTATAGAGGTTTTTTATATTCCTAAAATGATGTCCCATTTTAAGTAGAAGGAGATTAGCGCAAATGGTCTTTTCTTCCACTTTTGTGTTATAATCAAAAGGTGTTTTTTGGCTATTTGTGAGTAGGTAAGGTACAGGACAACCTGTGATTTCTGCCTTGAGTAAAATCATTACCGTCGATAAGTATTTTTCAGAAAGTCATTTTGGGCTTTCAAGGGCGGAACTCAGTAGGTTATCTGTAAGAGTTTTTTGTATGATCTGGAAACTTAAATTAATAAAAGGAGGAAATGTATGTGCGCTCATGTGCAGACGTATATATTGTTTGTAAATGGGATAATTCATATCCTGCAAGACTCTTAAAAGAGCATGAGATGATTGAGTCACACACAGTTAGAGACAATGGTCGGTCTGACTTATCAATAGATGTGTTCATGTTATTGTGACCTGACTTCGGAGGTTGGAGGAAGTTCAGAGAAGGCCTTAGGGTATAAGAACAGTTAACCTTTGTTAGTTTATTACTCCTATGGATGTCATGAGATGATGACGTTTAAACATATACAATTATAGCTTTCAGAGGGAAGAACATGTGACATTCGTGTGGTGGGCTGCATGATGAAATGTGTGTGCGTTAAAGATGTTTAAGGGGAATGGGTGTGCGTTACTATTGATTGTTGTACAACGAAATAATCATTGATCAACTATAACTTTTATGTGCAACATATAGTGAAACATCCCTATAAAGACATTGGTTCTTCTTAACACACACACACACACACACACACACACACACACACACACACACACACACACACACACACACACACACACACACACACACACACACACACACACACACACACACACACACACACTGTAAGGAGATGGAGCCAACCAGATGGAGCCAACCACTGCTGATTCATTGCTTGGGGTCCCGCCCAGGAGTGAAACCGGCAATAACAAATAGCTAGGGAGGAGCAACCGTCACAACTCCTTCCCACTTGTGTGTATAAATATTATGATATTCTTATGCTCTGCGCTCTTCTTCTGAGCGGAAGTGTCCCACATTAGGCTTAGAGCTAAAGTGTCCCACATTAGGCTTAGAGCTAAAGTGTCCCACATTAGGCTTAGAGCTAAAGTGTCCCACATTAGGCTTAGAGCAGAAGTGTCCCACATTAGGCTTAGAGCAGAAGTGTCCCACATTAGGCTTAGAGCTAAAGTGTCCCACATTAGGCTTAGAGCTAAAGTGTCCCACATTAGGCTTAGAGCTAAAGTGTCCCACATTAGGCTTAGAGCAGAAGTGTCCCACATTAGGCTTAGAGCAGAAGTGTCCCACATTAGGCTTAGAGCTAAAGTGTCCCACATTAGGCTTAGAGCAGAAGTGTCCCACATTAGGCTTAGAGCTAAAGTGTCCCACATTAGGCTTAGAGTTAAAGTGTCCCACATTAGGCTTAGAGCAGAAGTGTCCCACATTAGGCTTAGAGCAGAAGTGTCCCACATTAGGCTTAGAGCTAAAGTGTCCCACATTAGGCTTAGATTCAAAGTGTCCCACATTAGGCTTAGAGCCAAAGTGTCCCACATTAGGCTTAGAGCTAAAGTGTCCCACATTAGGCTTAGAGCTAAAGTGTCCCACATTAGGTTTCAAGCCAAAGTGTCCCACATTAGGCTTAGAGCCAAAGTGTCCCACTTTAGGCTTAGAGCAGAAGTTCCCGCATCAGGCTTAGAGCCAAAGTGTCCCACATTAGGCTTAGAGCAGAAGTGTCCCACATTAGGCTTCGAGGCACAGCTAGGCCTATGTGGCTTTTATCCTGGATAAAGTGTTTAAGTCATGGATGTTTAAAGTTTAACTTCTTCATATGTCTAATATTATAATTCACTTTTCATTCAGGAAGTATGACGCTGCGCTGTCAGTATGCTTCTCCATGTTTGTGATTGGTCAAATGTTCCAAATACCACCCCTTTCATGTGAACGCGCACTCAGCTGGACAGAGAAACCCTGGCTTGAGTGAGTTGATAACCCGCGTCGTAGGACCGTTAGCGAGAGCGCCAGAGGGCGAAAGGATTCCCTGACAACAGCTGTAGGCATAGGTGTAGCTGTGGGTGGGCCCGGGTGGGCCTGGGGCCAAGGCCCACCCACAGCTACGCGTCTGCACCCACCAAAAGGCTTAAAGAGTATCTGGAAAATATGTCACTGCAGCCAGTGAATGCATATTGTAAATTGTCTGACTTTCAATACTTTTTTATTTTTCGAAAATCATTGTATCTTACTACTTCTTTACAAATTCAGATATTAGCGTCAGTTTATTTTGAATGGCAGGCGCGTGCCACTCTCACTCCCGCCAATCGCATCCACGGGCGCGAGCGGCGCTCAGATTCCATCCACTGCGCAGGCGCCAATTCATTGTTATCAGTAGCCTTGACAGTTTGAAACTAGCTTGACAATGACAACATGGAAAAACAAAGTACTCTATTCAAATTCTTAACAAAAGAACGTAGAAGGATGACTCTGAAGTCGCTCAGACATCATCCTCAGCAGCCCAGACTACTTCAGCAGCGGTTTCTGTGGAGCTGGAAGAGGATGCTGGTTTGGAAATCAAGGCCCCATCAGATTAGTCCACAATAGATGAACCAGCGACACAGCCCAAACTCGGTTCTTTCCCACCCACAACCTTAGCCGGCAAGCCACGGTGTTTTTCTATCAGGTGGTATGGACTTTTCCCATGGCGGGAATACAGCACCTCAAGAGATGCTGTGTTTTGTAATGCATGTAGACATTTTCCCGAAGCTACCACTGAGGACCGATTTATAAAAATGGGCTTTAAAGACTGGAAACACATTTCAGTGTTGTGTGAAACACGGGGCTAGCAGGGCACATTCTGCGGCGCTCGGCAAAACCGAAGGCTTCAGACAAAGCCATCAAGGACGGGGAAATATTGTTAACCAGCTGAACAACGACGCTTGCAACAGGTCGTTTGTGGAAAGGAATAGAGAGCACATTAAGGTAGTAATAGACCTCGTTTTATTTTGTGCAAAGCAGGGGATTCCGTTACGTGGGCATCGGGAAAACGAAGAGGCATTGAACAGAGGCAACTTTCTGGAGTTATTTCAAATGATCTCTCACTATGACCCAGAAATTAAACGGCGACTGGACGACCTGCCGGGGAACGGGAAACTTACAAGCCCCGTTATCCAGAATGAGATACTGCAAATAGCTGCTTCTTTACTCATCCGAAAAATAAAGACGGAATTGCATGATGAGACGGACACCTTCTGCAATTTTGGCAGACGAGTGCAAAGACGTGTCTAAACGAGAGCTTGTGGCAGTATGTATCCGATACATGCACAAAGGTATGATCAAGGGAAGGGCTGTGGGTTTTTTGGAGACTGGAGACATGCACGCAAATGCCATATCAGCGAAAATCCTGCAAGTGCTGGAGCCTTTGCAGCTTGACCCCAAGTTGTGCGTTGGATTTGGTTTTGATGGGGCATCGGTCAAAGTAAGTAAGTAAGTAAAGTAATACATGTGTTAATGAAAAACAAGCAAACAAAAGAAAAACATAACATTTTTTTTTATAGTTTTGCAGCAATTGGACTTTACGCAATGTTTGTGTGCGTTCTTTCGTCATGACCGAAAGAACGAGATCGCGGATACAAGCGGTCGAGATGGGTTTTCTCCGCAGGGTGGCTGGCGTCTCCCTTAGGGATAAGGTGAGAAGTTCGGTCATCCGGGAGGGACTCGGAGTTGAGCCGCTCCTCCTTCGCGTCGAAAGGAGCCAGTTGAGGTGGTTCGGGCACCTAGTTAGGATGCCACCTGGGCGTCTCCCTAGGGAGGTGTTCCAGGCACGTCCAGCTGGGATGAGACCAAGGGGTAGACCTAGGACCAGGTGGAGGGATTATATCTCTTCGCTGGCCTGGGAGCGCCTTGGGACCCCCCAGTCAGAGCTGGGTGATGAGGGAAAAGGAAGTTTGGGGCTCTCTGCTGGAACTGCTGCCCCCGAGACCCGACCACGGATAAGCGGAAGAAGATGGATGGATGGATGGATTTGTGCGTTCGCGCCAGTGTGTGTTTATGTGGCCGCCGTTCCAGAATGATTTGTCCACACCGCTCTGCGTATCCATGCTTTATTGTTGATGCTGTGCAGCTGTTGGCAACTGTGTGTTTGTGCAGCGGCAGCCGTGTCATGTTATAGGCTACTGTGCTGGTGTTGTGTGCCTGTAACATGACTTCTAATATATATGTGTCCGTCTGAATAAACATTTCTGCAATCAGGCAAGTATAGTTTCCCTAACCCAAGTATAGTTTCAGTTAAAATGCGTTTTAGGACATATTATGTATGTTTGGTCTTGAACAGGCTGGGCCCACCTGATTTTTTTTGGGCCCACCCACTCTTTGATTTCTGCCTACGCCACTGCCTGTAGGGTTATCAATGAGACATGAATGATCTCTGGTATATGTGGTGCATACAGAGACACAGACAAAAAGAATACTTGTCAAAACAAAATGGATAGGAATGTTATAAAAGCTATTTGATAAACTGTGTATTTGAAGTGGAGAGCTGTGCTGATTTCAAAGAGGTAGAGAGGAGATGTGCATTAATGTAATGCATCGTGTTATTATGGGATGGATAACAGTCAGGGCCAAATTGCCATTTTTGAAGTACTACCTGGCCACCGAATGATAAGGGAGAAAACTAAGGACAGTATTGTCACAGTCTGCTTTCTCACTCACCTATTTTCTGCATTATCATTCCTTAGTCACCTGGTAGTCACACCCTGTCTCTCTCTCTCTCACTCTGTTTCACCCATCAGCTCCATTAGTATTTAGGCCCACTTCACCTTCACCTCAGTGCCAGATCGTACTTCGCAGCATGCCAGTCTTTCCCGCACTACTCCTCAGATTGCTCTCCCGGTTTCGACCCTGCCTGTCCCTGACCAGCCTGCCTCGCCTGCTCCCTGACCCGTTCTGTGCCTACGACTCCCGTCCTGCCTGCTCCCGGAAACCTCGCCTGTCCCCGACCAGCCCTTGGCCTAGTATCTGCCGTGTTGTCTCCTACCAGCCTGTTGCCTCAAATAAAGCTGGTTACCGACTATCTCTGGTTTCCCGTGTTCTGCATTTTGGTCCTCAGCTCGTTTGTGACAGAACGATCTGGCCAGAAATGGACCAAGCAAACACCGGGTCTCCTAGAGACCGCTTTGAGAGGGTTGAGGATGCCATCCAAAGACAGGAGGTCACAATAGCTTCCTTAGCTATCGAGTCCCACCAGGCAACCTCAACCCAGGGACAAACGCTGGCTTACCTTACCTCCCAGATGCAACAGATGGCCGCCACCGTGGCTGCTACCGTCCCTCCGCCCGCAGCTCCGATGCTCGCTCCAGCCCCTGGGTCGACGGGATACGCTCCGGAGCCTCGTGTGGGAACGCCGGAACGTTACGCTGGTGAGCCGGAGGGATGCAGGCCGTTTCTCACAAACTGTTCCATATTGTTTTCACTGCAGCCACACACCTTCGCCTCCGAGGCGGCTCGTGTAGCTTTCACCGTTAATCATCTGACGGGGAGAGCCCGTTTATGGGGAACTGCAGAGTGGGAGCAGCAGACACCAGCCTGCGCCTCGTTTGCTGCCTTTTCCGCGGAGATGCGGAAGGTGTTCGGTCCCGTTCGTCTGGGTCCCGACGCTGCTGGAGGCCTGCTGAGTTTGAGCCAGGGTTCCGGCACCGTGGTGGATTACGCTATTGACTTCCGCACCAGCAGCCGCCGCAGCAGCTGGAATGAGCCGGCGCAGTGTGACGCATATCTGAGAGGATTAGCGGATTATATGAGAGATGAGCTGGTTTCCTATGATCTCCCTGCTTCCTTGGATGGGTTGATAGAGCTCACCTCTCGGATTGACGGACGAATCCAGACTCGGAGAGGAGAGCAACAGACGCGAGCGGCGGGCCGCTGCTCGCGACAACAACTTCCGGTTTCCGGGAGATTTCGACTTCCGGGTTCGGCGGAGAGTTCCCACTCCTACTCTGACTCACGGTACGAGGTCGAGCCCATGCAAGTGGGTCGTACCAGTCTTACCTCTGAGGAGAGGGAAGTACGTCGAAGAGGTAAAAGACAGAGCTCATCAGTAATGGGGAGTATACTGGTGGGCCAAACCTCTGAGCTGATCCCCAATTTAAGACCCTTGTGCCATGCTCGACTCCTCCTGACAGGCAAATCTCAGGCTCTGGCTGTTTTTATCGACTCCGGATCAGATGTTAGCATCATTGACGAGGAGCTCGCACGACAGCTGGGCATCCAACAGGTTCGGCTGCTCCAGCCGGTACCGGCTAATGCCTTGGATGGTCACCTGCTGGGAACAGTGACACACCAGACGACACCGGTCCATATGCTCATGTCGGGGAACCACCATGAGACAATCCAGTTTCATGTGCTACGGTCCCCCCAAATCCCTCTGATTTTGGGTTATCCGTGGCTCCGCCGCCACAACCCGAACATTGACTGGGCAACTGGGTCCATCCTAGGTTGGAGTTCTTCCTGTCATCAGGTTTGTCTCAAGCAGGCCGCCGCACCTCAACTATCTGTGGATATGAACCTGGTTCCGGATGTCACAGGGGTTCCGGCGGAGTATTTGGACTTTAAGGAGGTGTTTAGCAAGGCTAAGGCGACATCTCTTCCACCTCATCGGCCCTATGACTGCGCCATTGAGCTACATCCAGGCGCAGTCCCACCCAAGGCCCGGTTGTACTCGCTTTCGGCACCGGAGAGGAAGGCCATGGAGACCTACGTCAATGACTCTCTGGCTGCGGGAATTATTCGTCCTTCCACATCACCCGCAGGAGCAGGGTTTTTTTTTGTGGCGAAGAAGGACAAGACCCTGAGACCCTGCATTGACTATCGGGGCCTGAACGACGTCACGGTGAAGAATCGTTATCCCTTGCCACTCATCTCGTCAGCATTTGAGTTACTACAGGGGGCTACAATCTTCACTAAGCTGGATCTACGAAACGCTTATCACCTGGTACGAATCCGGGAGGGGGACGAATGGAAGACCGCCTTCAACACCTCTTCGGGACATTACGAGTACCTGGTGATGCCATTTGGACTTACCAACGCCCCTGCAGTTTTCCAGGCGTTGGTGAACGACGTACTCCGAGACATGTTGGATCGTTATGTTTTTGTCTATCTGGACGACATCTTGATTTTTTCTAAAAACCTCAAGGAGCACGTCCATCATGTCCAGACAGTCCTCCAGAGACTTCTGGAGAACTCACTGTTCGTCAAGACGGAGAAGTGCGAGTTTCACACTTCTTCGGTCGCCTTTCTGGGCTACATCGTGGGTCAAGGAAGTGTGGAGATGGATCCTTCTAAGGTCTCAGCAGTTACCTCGTGGCGGGTTCCTGATTCTCGGAAGGAGCTGCAGCGTTTCCTGGGATTCGCCAACTTTTACAGACGGTTCATCCGTGGCTACAGCACCGTGGCCGCCCCGCTCACCGCCCTGACCTCATCCAAGGTGACGTTCCGATGGTCCCCTGCAGCCGAGGAGGCTTTTCAGGACCTCAAGGGCCGGTTTACGTCAGCTCCTATCCTTCAAGTACCAGACACCGCTGGTCAGTTGGTGGTGGAGGTGGATGCTTCTGACGTAGGGGTGGGGGCCATTCTGTCGCAACGTTCTGGTGAGAACCAGAAGCTCCACCCCTGTGCTTTCTTTTCGAGGAGATTGAGTCCGGCGGAGAGAAACTATGACGTGGGGAATCGAGAGCTTCTAGCAGTCAAGTTGGCGTTGGAGGAGTGGCGACACTGGCTTGAGGGGACAGAACAACCATTTCAGGTATGGACCGACCATAAGAACCTGGAATACATCAGGTCGGCACAGAGACTGAATTCTCGGCAAGCCAGGTGGTCGTTATTTTTCACCCGGTTTAATTTTTTTCTCTCCTACCGCCCGGGCTCCCGCAACGTGAAGGCCGACGCTTTGTCCCGGCAGTTCGGGAGGGAGGGAGACACCCGGGGTATTCCAGACACTATTCTTCCTGCTCCTCGAGTGATCGGCGTCCTCGCTTGGGAGATTGAGGAGAGGGTTAAGACCGCTTTGGTGGACCAACCCGGTCCTAGTTCTTGTCCTCTAAACCGCTTGTTTGTGCCTCAGGTTTTGAGGGCTGAGGTGCTTCAGTGGGCTCATAGCTCCAGACTTTCCTGCCACCCTGGAATTCAACGTACCAAGGGGATGGTCCTACAACGGTTCTGGTGGGCCACGCTGGAGGCTGACACCCGGGAGTTTGTGAACGCCTGTCCTGTGTGCAATCGGCACAAACCATCTCACCAAGCGCCAGCTGGCCTCCTTCATCCATTACCGGTCCCACGTCGCCCTTGGTCACATATCTCATTGGACTTTGTGACTGGTCTACCACCGTCCCACGGACATACTGCCATCTTGACGGTGGTAGATCGGTTTAGTAAGATGGCCCATTTCATACCCCTGCCTAAGATCCCGTCAGCTAAGGAGACGGCGGAACTGATTCTGCTCCACGTGTTTCGCATTCACGGACTGGCGACTGATGTGGTTTCCGACCGGGGGCCCCAATTCACCTCTGTGTTTTGGAGGGAGTTTTGTGAGCTCATCGGGGCGACGGTTAGTCTCACCTCCGGTTTCCACCCACAGGCCAATGGCCAGACTGAACGGAAGAATCAGGAGATGGAGACCACTCTCCGCTGCATGGCTTCCGATCATCCCACGACCTGGTCAAAACAACTCCTGTGGGTGGAGTATGCCCACAACACCCTCATCAGTTCCGCTACTGGTCTTTCCCCTTTTCAGTGTGCTTACGGTTTTCAACCCCCATTGTTCTCTGCATTGGAGAAGGAGGTTACCTGTCCGTCTGTCCAGGCTTTCATCCGACGTTGTCGGAGGACTTGGAGGCAGGCTCGTACTACTCTGCTTCGGTCTGCTAACCGGTACGCCACATCAGCGAACCGCCGACGAACCAAGGCACCTGTGTACCGGGTAGGCCAGAGGGTGTGGCTTTCCACCCAGAACATTCCCCTTCGGATGGAGTCTAAAAAGTTAGCGCCCAGGTTTATTGGACCCTTCGAGATTGTCAAGGTCATTAATCCTGCAGCAGTTCGACTGAGTTTGCCCCGGAACATGAAAATCCATCCCACCTTCCACGTCTCCAGGATTAAACCTGTCCGGGAGAGCCCTATGGTTTCCGCCGCCCCTCCACCACCACCCCCGAGGATGATCGATGGGGGCCCTACCTACACCCTTCGTCGTTTACTCCGTTCCCGTCTCAGAGGAAGAGGGGTTCAATATTTGGTGGACTGGGAGGGCTATGGTCCTGAGGAGAGGCAGTGGGTTCCGGCTCGTCATATCCTCAACCCGCAACTCATCCGAGACTTCCACCTGCGTTACCCGGAGCAGCCGTCTAGGACCCACGCTCGACCAGGCGTTAAGCCAGGGAGTACTCGTCCGCTACGGACCAGAGGCTTCGTCGAGGGGGAGGGGGAGTCGTCATCGGTCGAGGAGGACGAGGATTTCCAGGAGGGAGAGGCCGAGAGAGCAGTCTCAGATGAGTACTAACCTTTCCCATACCTCCTCTTTCCACCCGGTGTCTGTAGGGTTTTTTTTTCTTGGGTCTCTTTTGTTGGGTTTTTTAGTATTGGTTAGACGTCTGGAGCCGTCCATTAAGGGGGGGGTTCTGTCACAGTCTGCTTTCTCACTCACCTATTTTCTGCATTATCATTCCTTAGTCACCTGGTAGTCACACCCTGTCTCTCTCTCTCTCACTCTGTTTCACCCATCAGCTCCATTAGTATTTAGGCCCACTTCACCTTCACCTCAGTGCCAGATCGTACTTCGCAGCATGCCAGTCTTTCCCGCACTACTCCTCAGATTGCTCTCCCGGTTTCGACCCTGCCTGTCCCTGACCAGCCTGCCTCGCCTGCTCCCTGACCCGTTCTGTGCCTACGACTCCCGTCCTGCCTGCTCCCGGAAACCTCGCCTGTCCCCGACCAGCCCTTGGCCTAGTATCTGCCGTGTTGTCTCCTACCAGCCTGTTGCCTCAAATAAAGCTGGTTACCGACTATCTCTGGTTTCCCGTGTTCTGCATTTTGGTCCTCAGCTCGTTTGTGACAAGTATAGCCTTTGCATCTATTTTAGCACGTAGAAGAATACTCCTAGAATGGAAATCTCCGATACCACCTAAAGCATCTATATGGCTTAAAGATCTAATGATGTACCTGCACTTGGAGAAGATTAAATATAACCTGAGGGGCTCTTCACAACTATTCGGCTCTATGATAGCCTACATAGCTGAACTTAAGACACTACATTAAGAAGAAAGGGGGGAACTATGAATGTATGTGCTTTTTTTTTTTCTTTTTTTTGTTTCTGTCTTTATATACATGTATGTATGTGTATGTGTATATGTGTGTAGGTATGCACATATATATGTGTATGTGTATATGTGGGTATACATATGTGAGTATTGTAGTGCGTGAAAAGGGAGGCGGAGGCGGTGTATTCAGAATTGACTTCCACACTTGATTATTCATTAATCGGAGGATAATGCATGAACTGCTCTGTCTGACGAGCTAGCAGGAATGAATAGCCACAGCTCAGTGTTCCCACTAAAGGGTCCGTGTGGCAACACAATACAACAGGTGAATTATGGTCCAACATGGTGTCACCACACAAGCCCCCCCAGAATTCACAAGTAAACAAAATCCGTATGGCGGGGAGGAACAACACGCCTACCCCCACGAGTCCTGCGCACCGGAGCCGGCACAGCGACTTCCGCCTGTGCGGCCCCCGTCAGAGGAGGGACCGGAACAACAGGTCGACACCCCCTGACAGGAATCAAATCCGGAGGGCGGCCCCGTCTCGGTGGTCAAGCCAGCATAACCGGCCGGTCCACGTCCAAATGAGCAGCCTTCACCTGGTCAATCGAGACGTGCTCAGCCTTGCCGCCCATGTCGACCACCAGGTGCTTGTCACCGTGCTCCAAGACCCGGAAAGGTCCATCGTAAGGGGGCTGCAGGGGGCCTCTGTGTGCGTTGTGCCGTATGAAGACGTCCCCAGCCGAGCGTAGCTCCGCGGGAACTTGGGACCTTGGTGCACCGTGCTGAGAAGTCGGAACCGGAGCGAAAGCCTCCACTGCGTCTCTCAGGAAAACCCGCTGGGCCGTGGCAGACCAGGGAGCTGATGCATTTGGGAGGAAATCCCCATGAACTCTCAACGGCTGCCCGTAGACCATCTCCGCTGTAGAGCACTGCAGATCTTCCTTAGGTGCGGTCCTCAGGCCCAGCATCACCTAGGGCAGCTTGTCGACCCAGTTACCATCCGTAAGTCCGGCCTTCATGGAGCGATGGAAGTGCTCGCAGAGGCCGTTAGCCTGAGGGTGGTAAGCGGTAGTCCTGTGCAGCTTAACCCCCAAACCGAACGCCACGGCGTTCCAGAGTTCGGACGTGAACTGAGAGCCCCTGTCTGAGGAAATGTGAGGAGGTAGGAAAAGCCCTGAGAGGAGGGCAATGGACCAACCAGGTCGATGTTGACGTGGTCAAACCTCCTCTCAGGCACCAGGAAACGCTCCAAAGAGGGCCTTCGTGTGGCGGTGCACCTGAGCGCGTTGACAAGCCACGCACTCACCAGCCCAAGTCCTCGCGTCCTTTTTCAGCCCATGCCAGACGAACTTCGCGGCCACCAAGCGCACCGAAGGCTTAACACCGGGGTGTGACAGGCCGTGCACAGCCTCGAACACAGAGCGCCTCCAGCTGGCGGGAACGACTGGCCACGACAGGCCCGTGGAGACGTCACACAGGACGGTAACGCCCGCGTCGCCGAACACCATGTCCTCCAAGCGCAGCCCTGCACCCTCCACCTTCAGAGCCTGGACGCCGGGATCTGTGACCTGGTCCGCCGCCATGCGATTATAGTCCAGGCCCAACTGGACGGCACCGATGACGACTCTGGAGAGGCAATCAGCAACCAGGTTCGACTTGCCAGCCACGTGCTTAATGTCCGTAGTGAACTCTGATATGTAGGACAGCTGCCGCTGCTGACGTGCCGACCAAGGCTCCGCCACTTTTGACATGGCGAAGGTGAGCGGCTTGTGGTCGACAAACGCCGTAAATTCACGGCCTTCCAGCATGAAACGGAAGTGCCGCACGGCCAAATAAAGTCAGAGGAGCTGTCGGTCAAAGGCGCTGTACCTGCGTTCCCTGGGCGTCAGCTGGCAGCTGAAAAAGGCCACCCACTGCTCGTGCACCGCGCCGACCGGCGGTTCTAGACCAATTTGACTGGGGGGGCCACTGGGGGGGCAGTTATTTTCTGAGGGGGGCACAATAAATGCAGGACGAAAAAGAGAACTAGACAGTATGAAGTAATTGCCCATAAGAAAACAATGCAATACAGTTATTGGTATTTGTTTCAGTAACTTATTTGTTTCAGATAGATCTTATAGTTATTACTGTGAGCTTCAGCTTAAGTTATAGTGATGTTTGCACTCACACCATATTTATATAAAAATAAAGGCAATGAACAGTTACTACTTTACATAAGGGTGTCTGCACAATCTCACACTAAATCAGTGGTTCTCAAACTTTCTCTGTCATTCCCCGCTTTGAACAGATGGGCCTTTTCAAGCCCCACCTGTTCCTCATCGCTCCAATAAAATGGTAGGCCAAGCTTAAAATTGTCTAATGTATCGTTCTATAACAGGGGTCTCTAACCCTATTTAGGATGAGAGCTACTTTCAAAAAATAAGTCGTGAGCTACTTTTACTCCTCTTTTCTGTGTGCTGTTTGGGTCTGTGGGACCCGTTTGCAGGGTTTACTAAAATAAATGTATGATTTTGTTTTGAATGTTGAAGTGAAATGCATCAATCTGTGCACTTTGAGCACCACATGAATGTATGGATACAGCTCTCAGCACAAAGGGAGCTATACGTTTCAAACATCTTTAGAATATGATCACAACCAATAACAAATCATTTAAACTTAATAATAATAATAATTCATTTATTTTATATAGGCGCCTTTCAAGGCTCTCAAGGTCGCCGTACAAACACATAAAAAACAAGATACACAAAACATAACACCAGCATGAGAGTCATAAACAAGACAATGCAGTAAATAAATCAATCAAATAACCAAATCAATAAAAACAGGATGTGTGATGGATAATGATCAGGGTGGAGATGCGAGTGTGAACAGATATGTTTTGAGGCGTGATTTGAAAACGGGGAGAGAGTCAGAGTTGCGGATGTCAGGTGGGAGGGAGTTCCAGAGGCGGGGTGCAGAGCGGCTGAAGGCTCTAGACCCCATGGTGGTTGAACGGAAGGGGGGTGCAGAGCGGCTGAAGGCTCTAGACCCCATGGTGGTTAGACGGAAGGGGGGTGCAGAGCGGCTGAAGGCTCTAGACCCCATGGTGGTTAAACGGAAGGGGGGTGCAGAGCGGCTGAAGGCTCTAGACCCCATGGTGGTTAGACGGAAGGGGGGTGCAGAGCGGCTGAAGGCTCTAGACCCCATGGTGGTTAGACGGAAGGGGGGTGCAGAGCGGCTGAAGGCTCTAGACCCCATGGTGGTTAGACGGAAGGGGGGTGCAGAGCGGCTGAAGGCTCTAGACCCCATGGTGGTTGAACGGAAGGGGGGTGCAGAGCGGCTGAAGGCTCTAGACCCCATGGTGGTTAGACGGAAGGGGGGTGCAGTGAGGCTGAGGGCTCTAGACCCCATGGTGGTTAGACGGAAGGGGGGTGCAGTGAGGCTGAGGGCTCTAGACCCCATGGTGGTTAGACGGAAGGGGGGTGCAGTGAGGCTGAAGGCTCTAGACCCCATGGTGGTTAGACGGAAGGGGGGTGCAGTGAGGCTGAGGGCTCTAGACCCCATGGTGGTTAGACGGAAGGGGGGTGCAGAGCGGCTGAAGGCTCTAGACCCCATGGTGGTTAAACGGAAGGGGGGTGCAGAGCGGCTGAGGGCTCTAGACCCCATGGTGGTTAGACGGAAGGGGGGTGCAGAGCGGCTGAAGGCTCTAGACCCCATGGTGGTTAGACGGAAGGGGGGTGCAGAGCGGCTGAAGGCTCTAGACCCCATGGTGGTTAGACGGAAGGGGGGTGCAGAGCGGCTGAAGGCTCTAGACCCCATGGTGGTTAGATGGAAGGGGGGTGCAGTGAGGCTGAGGGAAGCAGAAGATCTGAGTGTGCGGATGGGTGTGTTGATGTGCAGGAGGTCGGAGAGGTACAGAGGAGTGAGGGTATGGATGGCCTTAAAGGCGAGGAGCAGGAGACGGGGAGCCAGTGAAGCTGCTGAAGAACAGGAGTGATGTGGTTAATGGAGGGGGTTCTGGGGATGATGCGGGCCGCAGAGTTCTGAACCAGTTGAAGTCTGTGGATGGATTTGAGAGGGAGACCAAAGAGAAGGGAGTTGCAGTAGTCGATGCGGGAAGCGACCAGGGTGTGAACAAGAATGGCGGTGGTCTTAGGGTTAAGGGACGGGCGGAGGCGGTTGATGTTGCGTAGATGGAAACAGGCAGAGTGATATTACTGATGTGAGATTTGAATGAAAGTGTGCCGTCGAGGATGACACCCAGACTCTTAACCTGAGGGGAGGGGGAGACCGAAGAGTTGTCTATAGTAATGGAGAAACTGTCAGAGACTTGTTTATTCTTATCTTATGTTACCTAGTTAGCATTCTTTCTTTTTATTTATGCATATTTTACTAATCACTCCCCTTTTAAACAGTTTACTGTCCTATGGTACACATTGGAATGATTTCTTACTTTATTTTCTACAACTATATTAAATAGATAAAGGTGTGCTCTCTCTCTCTCTCTCTCTCTCTCTCTCTCTCTCTCTCTCTCTCTCTCTCTCTCTCTCTCTGTCTCTCTCTCTGTCTCTGTCTCTCTCTCTCTCTCTCTCTCTCTCTCTCTCTCTCTCTCTCTCTCTCTCTCTCTCTCTCTCTCTGTCTCTCTCTCTCTGTCTCTGTCTCTCTCTCTCTCTCTCTATTTGTAAAGTGGGGGACACAAACGGATGTCGAAAAGTGTCACGGGTAAACTCCTTACGAAGTGGTGAGGTGCCGCTCCACATGGCTTTTCTTCCCGACTGTAACGCTGTTGTGAGTGTGTGAGCAGGCTCGGATTGGCCATCGGGAGATTCGGGACTTTTCCCGGTGGGCCGCTGCCATTGATGGGCTGCTGCCTTCGGTGGGCCGCTTGCTCTGGCGGGCCGTGGACTTTCACAGCGCTGCTGCGTCGGTACCGCATCTGCCGCCGCATCCGCCACCGCAAACACCCGCCGTTGCGAGGCTCTGGCGGCTCCGGCAGGTCTGGCGCAGCGGTGCTGTGAAAGTCCACCGCCGTTGCGAGTCTCCGGCTGTAACAATCCACTACCGCCCGCGAGGACCCAGGTTCGATTCCGGCCTGAGGTCCAAAACATTTTAAAACATAAAACAAATAAAAACAAATAATCTCCCGTTCATCGCGTCCATTCGCGACCCACCTCTCACATCTCTGCGCTCCACCAGTGGGGCGCGCCCCACACTTTGAGAAACGCTGCATTACAGCAACAAAATCCTGCTGTTTTTGGCAAACCGAGTACCAGAAAATATTTTTAAAGAAACAGGTCAGTGTTAGGGGGGCACTAGCCCCCCCTAGAACCGCCCCTGTACATATGTGAGTATTGTAGTGCGTGAAAAGGGAGGCGGAGGCGGTGTATTCAGAATTGACTTCCACACTTGATTATTCATTAATCGGAGGATAATGCATGAACTGCTCTGTCTGACGAGCTAGCAGGAATGAATAGCCACAGATCAGTGTTCCCACTAAAGGGTCCGTGTGGCAACACAATACAACAGGTGAATTATGGTCCACAATATGGTATTACCACAGTATATGGGTACATGTATTATTGTTATTATTCCTTATTTCCTTATCTATTAATTTCCCTTTTCTTTTAATATTATCTGTTACATTACTTTATTTGTACCTATATATGTATCTATGTATCTACTTAGCTAGGACCGGGAGGGGGGGAAAGGGACAAATATTGACTGTATAAATGTAAAGTCATTGTGCCTGACTCGATAAAAAATAAAAATAAATAAAAATAATGGTTGTTGTATTAGCGAGGGGTCTGAGCTCCCACGGATGCAGTGACATCAGCTCCCATTGGCTCACACATAACTCGAGCCCTGCCCCTCCTTGTGGGAGCTCAGCTCCCATTGGCTCACACTTAACTCGAGCCCTGCCCCTCCTTGTGGGAGCTCAGCTCCCATTGGCTCACACATAACTCGAGCCCTGCCCCTCCTTGTGGGAGCTCAGCTCCCATTGGCTCACACTTACCTCGAGCCCTGCATGTGGCGTCTCGTCGCTACGGTTCTCTCTGTGTTCCTGAGAAAGTGTGTGTGAGCTCCAGCTCTACTGATCCATCATCTGTGTGTCTGGATAAACCTCTGAATGGACTCTGTGCTCTTTTTTCTGGAGCGTTTACCTCGGACTACAGGAGCTAGCTTAGCATGCTAGCTGGAAACACGTTAGCAACACTAGTCAGATTGAGAGTTTGACGGAGAGAGAAACGGTGTGTTTAACGGAGTCTGCAGGGAAAGGTGATCTAGGAAACATGAGTAAAGTCCAGATGCTGCTGTCGTTGAAGAAGCAGCGAGTCACTGCTGCTAATGAAGAGATATTTGCTCTGTTTGAACAAACGATAGCAGAGCTCGAGGAGGAGCTGCTTCTTTCCAAAGAGGAGAACAAGAGACTCCAGAAACTACTGGACGCTGTTTCACAGCCTCAGCTTCGGATACACAGAGCAGGTCTGTTCCCTTTACTCTTCATTAACACTTTAAACTCTTCAGTAACACTTTATTATCACATTAATAACACTTTAGACCAGGGGCGCTGGAAGGGGGGTGCTGAGGGCGCTGCAGCACCCCCTAGCGTCAGGCCGGCAGAGGAGCTCCTCTGCCTGCAAATGAAAAAAAATTGATATATATTTTTTGATTACATTTCATTGTGCTTGAGATATATTTTATATTATACATTATTATTCAAATGATACTTTTAAACTATAAAATAAATTATTTAGCTTCAGGGAAGAAACATTAAAAATGTTTTTTTAGTTGGACACGTGAGCTGCATTTCTTAAGAGATCCTCACGCGGTATGAAAATCTCCTTTACAAAATAAGTGTCCAATAATAAACAACACAACAATGATCGTAGTGGTAGTATAAACAATGTGAAACATTAAACATAAACAAACTGGTGTACAAAACTCACATACCTGCATTTCAATGGACAACCTAAAATGGACACGTGAGCTGCGTTCTGTTGGAGAGATAGCACCACGCTTACGTTAGCCTACGTTAGCCTATTAGCTCAAATTAGCTATAGAGAACCGCAGTGACGCGTCCTAAAACCCGGAAGTAAGTTAGCATTTTTACCACTTCCGGCTCCTTCGATAAAAAGCAATGCAATTTCTCCATAGGGTTTTGGAAAATAGCTCCAAATAAGGTCTGTGTTTGACACAAATTGAAGAGACACATCACGTTTTGTTCTACGACATTAAATCCATCAGCAGTGACCCCGCTGGTGATTTCTGAAGAGTTTACGTGTCTGAAAAACGATGGTTGTTACCAAGTGCCTGAATAGGACTACAGAAGTTGTCCAGGCCGTTTTACGTCATTACGCCGAACACGTAAACACTCCTCTAAGTTAGTTTCTGTTCTGCTTGAAAGCAAGTCCCTGCCTCCTTCAGACTGTTCAAACAAACACTTCAACTCGTTCCATTTACAATCTGTATGTTTGAATATGGATCTTAAGTCGGCGTGACGTTGAAGCAGCGACCCTGCTGTAGTTCCTTTATAGCATAACGTTAGCATTTTGCTTCTGGCGACTAGATTTATGATTTGAAAATGATAAAAGTATGGGTGACATGTGGATATTATCTGGCTGAACAAAACGTGATCCGTCTCTTAATGTGTCTCAACCACAGACCTGATTTCCAGCTATTTTCCAAAATCCTATGGAGAAATTGCATTGCGTTTTTGACGAAGGAACCGGAAGGAGTTTACTTCCGGCTTTTAGGACGCGTCACTGCGGTTCTCTATTGATGGTCACATTAATAAATCATATAACACAAATAGCCAATCACACAAACATGTTGCTGTGAGCATTAAACGACTATCATTAAACTAAACAAACACAACTGAACGTTATTGTCCTAATAAAATAATAGCATACATTTTGTCCACTGACATAATACAATAGCACCTTACCAAGCCCCCAGGTAGTGCGCTGGACTGAGATGAATATATTCGTGGTGGTCAAACGGCGGTACTACACTTCCGTTTGGTTGCCAGGCCCGTAAACACTTTTTCCCATTGACTTACATTGGGAAAGAGCGGTCTGTAACTTGTTGGATAATTGTTTTTAAACTAAATAAGCTACCCAGTATGAACGCTTGCATAGCCCTTATTAAAAACATTCGTTCCTCAAGTTGTAGAAATGTGCTAATAACGTTATTCTGAGAGTTATTTCCCTCGGCATTATGAACGCACATCTAACCCACGGGACCGCGCCGCCCGGCACGTTCACGTTACGTGTGCAGCACTACATGCGTTTATCTTTACCCATGGATGCACAATAACAACGGACCATATCGCCTTACTGCCACGGAGCTGTGATAATGGATATATTGCACATGTTGCTGTAATTCATTATTATACTACATGGGCTGTATGATTTAAGTCTTCTACCGTAAATGTTGTATTAAATAAAGTTAATATTACCGACGTTAGATTAACGTCCCTGTAGCTTCTTATTGCACTAAGAAGCTTATTGCACTGTGTATATATATATATATATATATACACAGTGCAATAAGCTTCTTATTGCACTAAGAAGCTTATTGCACTGTGTATATATACACACACACAGTGCAATAATTCTTTCATGCTAAATGAAGCTCTGTTGGATATCACTAGATCCTGTTACAGCGTAATATAAGTACATAACGATTGATGTGTACATTAGCATAATGACTAGCTAGCCGCTAGCTGCTAACTGCCGCCTCGTTAATATCAAATCCATCATAATAAAAAATCATTACCATGCTGTCATGAACGCGCGGTGCTGTTGCGTGTACGCAAATTGACGTGCTTGATGTGAACGAGCATTTTGGTTAAAGTACTTCTCAGGCATGCTGGGTAATCTGTGACGTTTCGCTCTCTCAAAAGTTGGGCCATTTTATCATCATGCGCCAATGAGCAACTCTCATAGGAATGAATGAGGCCCCGCCTCCCACGCTGTATCCAGTTCTTATTATGTATCCATGCACCTTACTCTCAAGAGATCCTCACGTGGTATGAGAATCTCCCACAATCCATTGCGGTATCAAAGCTACAGTAATGCAGGCACAGGTTTGTAACACCAGATGGCGTAATTCTCCAATTTAACCAGGATTTTACACCAACCGTTATAACTCTGTTACATAGGCACAACAAAGTATCTCGGAAGTCTTTCTCACTAAAAACGCTAAATCTGCTAAAAAGATTGAAATAGAAGATGCAGGGGCATTATGACGCAGAATCTGTGAAAGGGGCGTTATGCCTTACAATATTATATACAATATTATAAGTGTGTGGTTGCCTTCTAGTCACTTTGCTCAGCACTACTGCTTGTAGGCAGGCATGACGAGACTCTTCAGTCGACCCATGTTCAGGGGATGTGGGTTTAGTTTCCTGCACGCCTCGACGTAAGAGAGACGTAAGCGACGCCGCCTCTTAGCTCCGGAATCTCTCTCTCTTTGCAGCTGGTGCTGCTCTTCTCAGATTCTGCTGAGTTACACGTTACTGCCTCCAGTGCCCTGTACGACGAAGCCAGTTCAACAGACCCTGGATATGTTTGAGTTACCCGGCTTAACTAACCCTAACAAACGCGATCTCGCTAAGCGGTCCTACGAAGCTGGTTATCAAAGTTAAAGTTAAAGCCTTTTATTGTCATTATACACAGAGTATAACGAGATTCAGAGTGCAACTCTGTCCCGGAGGGCAACAAATACAAACACGTACATAACACTAAAAAACACGGCAATAGGACAGACAACATAAACAATCATACGGGGGAATAAATAGTTTAAAATATTGATATAAAAACAGTATATAAAGTGCATTAAAAGTGTGTGTGTGTGAGAATGGTTACGGTTATTGCATTGTGTGTGGTGGTTGAGCAGCCTGACGGCCCAGGGGTAGAAACTGTTTTTGAGTCGGTTTGTCCGTGACTTGAAGCTCCTGTCTCTCCTCCCAGAAGGCAGGAGAGAGAACAGTCTGTGACCTGGGTGAGAGCTGTCCTTTATGATTTAGTTAGCTCTGCTGCGGCTGCGGGAGGTGGAGATGTGTTCCAGAGAGGGCAGGGGGCAGCCGAGTCGCTGCTAGGCCTTCTTAACTGTCTTAACAGTGGTGTGTGCCGTCCAGCTGAGGCTCTCCGAAATGTGAACCCCCAGGAACTTAAAGGTGGAGACCCTCTGCACTCTCTCTCCATTGAGGTGAAGGGGGGTGGGTTCTGGATGGTGCTTTCTGAAGTTTATGATGATTTATTTTGTTTTGCTTGTGTTCAGATGTAGGTTGTTAGCTGAACACCACGCAGACAGCTTCAGGATCTCGTCTCTGTATGCCGACTCGTCGTCTCCCTTATATATTTGGCCGACCACAGTGGTGTCATCTGCACATTTTATAATGGAGTTGGAGGGGTGAATGGGAGAGCAGTCAAGTGTGTAGATTAGTGGGCTCAGCACGCAGCCCTGCGGGGAGCCAGTGCTAAGGGTGCGGGTGGAGGAGCAATAAGGGCTTATTTTCACTGTCTGAGGACGGTCTGTAAGGAAATTATTTATGCAGGCGCATAAGATGGAGGGGAAACCTAGGCGTGATAGTTTTTCCACTAGTATGTCAGGTATGATGGTGTTAAAAGCTGAGCTAAAATCGACGAACAGCATCCTTATATAGTTGCCTGGGCCTTCTAGGTGGCTCATAGCTGTGTGATCAACTCAGTAAATCGACCAGGGTTTCTCTGTCCCGCTGAGAGCGCGTTCACGTGAAAGGAACAGGGTTAGCAACATTTGGAGAAGCGTGCTGACAGCGTCTTTTTTTCTCTCTCCATGAACCTTTGGGGCTCCGTATATACACTAGTATTAGATGAGGTCAAAAGTTTGGACACATCTTCTCATTCGAAGTTTTTTACTTATTTAAATTGGTTCTACATTGTAGATTATTACTGAAGACATCAAAACTATTAAACAACACATGGAAATTATTATAGCGTTTAGTGGTTTTTGTGAGTGCACTTGAGGATACATTCAAAGTTCTTGAAATGTTCTGGATCGACTGGCCTTCATTTCTCAAAGTGATGATGGACGGTCGTTTCTCTTCACTGAGTTGAGTGGGTCTTGCCATAATATGGATTACAACAGTAGTCAAATAGGGCTCTCCACTGTGCACTAACCCTACCTCAAACACATTAAGAAGGCAAGTAATTCCACAAATTGACTCTTGACAAGGCACATGTGTTAATGGAAACCATTCCAGTTGACGACCTTGTTAATGGAGATTCCTTATTACAGCGTATTTCTTGCTTATTATTATTATTATTGCTTTTTTTTTTAATGTGTGATTGTTTACTATATATTTATTTGTTGTTCCTTCCTTTTCCCTTCACTATATCTGTAAAGTGTCTTTGAGCACCTGTAAAAGCGCTAACAAATTAAATCTATTATTATTATTATTCATTAAGGTCACACAGGTCAGAGAGGGCCCATCGTCTTGTTATATCAGTCTTATGCCTAGTCACATGATTAGTTAAGACAAATGTATTTATTGAGTTACATTTCCAGAGAAGAGGCCCCATCATCTCCCCCGTAATTATTAGGGGTGAGCGGAAGTACAAAGAGGCTCCATAGCTCAGTCGGTAGAGCCTCAGGTTTTAATACAGTTAAGTCTTTGTTAGTTAAAGACGTCATGAGATAGTGACCTTTCCACATCTGAAACCTATACAAGTATGGCATTCATAGGGGAAAAGGTGTGTGTGTGTGTGTTCATTACAGTAGCTATATATGCCTGTGTAAAACTGCTACTCGTTGGGGCATTTCCGCGATTGGTTGCTGTTGAAGCAAGGAGATGTACTCCAATATTATTATTTGTTGTTGTGCAACTGAATATTGATTAATCTCAACCATATCTGTGTTTATGTTAAAGTTGTTGAGCCATTAATTACACTAGCTGTGTGCAAAGCAAAAGGGGGCTGCTTTGAAGAATCTAGAATAAAAATCACACTTTTTTTGTTAAGTAAATAATTCCATATTTGTTCTTTTATAGTTTTGATGTCTTCAGTATTAATCTACAAAGTAGAAACAAATAAAAAATAAACAAAAACCATTGAATGAGAAGGTGTGTCCAAACTTTTGACTGATACTGTATATAAAAAACAGTACCTGCTAATATTTAGCAGGTTCCCTCATCTATAATCATCTATACAAGCGCAACTTTAAACATTTACAGCAGTAAAATGCAACATACAAAATAATCAAGAAACATCATAAATGAAACACTGACAGGGTTGGTTTGGACCTGATAATTTATTCCGGTAAATTACTCAGACCTACTAATTAACCTAACCGAAGTTATTGAGTCTATGTAAGTGTACTGCTTGGCTCAGATCCACCAACATCAGCAAGATCTCACCTCTATTAACTCCCCGAATAACCAGGTTCAATGAACTGCTGTTTCAATTCAGACGACTCTCTTAAATCTGTTTAAGCGATCCCGAAGGATTTTGATATCAGTAAAGAGGTGTGGCCCGACCTAAGTGTGAGTGTGGCAGGGTGCAATCTCACCTTTGAAGCAGGAGAGGAGAGCGCAGATGTCTTTTAAGTTGTCCCAGTCCAAAAGGTGGGATCAGTTTATTTGAAGAAAAATAGGTCCAAACTAATACAGGGTTTTTACCTTCTCTCTTTACAACATTATACTCATACTAAACCTATCATGCTGTGATCATGTTCAAATATGAAACTTTTATTCACAGTTTTACATTTATTACCAAAATTGTACTTTCAACTGCCCAATTCAGTTGTGATTTTTAAATCTCCCGATAGAATTTAGAGGCATTTCCTCATAAAAGACCAGTGATAATAAAAAGCACATTCAAACTTTCATTCACCAAATCAATTCACATCAATTCCATACCTTTTTTCCGACACCGATGGCGGGTACTAACATTCACAAACACATACCTATCTCCCGCGGGTATTCGGAGGAAGATCCTCATAGGTAGCGGTTACTAATACTCACAAACACATCTCAATTAATTCCACTCATTCAACAAATTAATTCACTCAGCATTCAACGAAGAAATTTGAGAGATATTGACCAAGTTTGAGAGAACTTTACCGAGAGCAAAAACCCAGCTCTGAGGGACAGAGCTTACCGAGAGAGAGCATACCAGGGGAACCCCCCCCCCCCTCTCTCTCGCTCTCTCAAAAAAAAAAGTTCCTCCCCATCCGCCAGTGTCTTAATGCCCAAAAACTGGATAGAAAAACCTAAGACGACTCCTCCACACCCATATTTGTGGAAACTGGGCATGGCCTCTGATGTACAAGACTGGACATGACCAGACATATTCTGTGGCAGGGGTCGGCAACCCCTGGCACGCGGCACCGTAACCAGTGGCACACTAGGAATAAGTGTTCAAAACATTAACATTTTATTTTCGGATCCTGAACGAGACCGCCGCCAGAGCGAGTCTCCCCGTTACATGCAGAAGGAAGCCATGCACGCAACGCAGCCCCGCTCTCTTTAACTCCAGGTGACTTTCTGCCGCTTTCCTCCGTGGTGCTGAGCGCCAGTGATGAATGAGCCCCATTAACTGAGTTTTAAACATAACTTTAATGGAAGATCCCCATAGGCCCCGCCCACTCGATCCGATCAGAGCATCCCTGACAGGTCCACACACTGCTTCCCCGCAGCGAGGCTCCCCCCGCCCTCCTGTTGACAGTTCACGAGGGTCGAGCTCTTCGCCCCCCCCCCCTTGATAATTCACGATCGTCAGCATGCTGATAAAATCTATTTTTTTGAATGGCACTTCATATCAAAAAGGTTGCCGACCCCTGTTTTATGGCTATGACATAACCACCTTTTTGGGGCCTCTGTCTTTATCTCCTTAAGTCAGGAGCCCCCCCCCCCCTATGTACTGCTGTGAGGGAAGAGGGAAGAAACTGTCTCTCCCTTATCAGTGAAAACATTATAGGCCTTACACACTCAACTTAACAAACCACTTGTGTTTTGTTTATACTGTAAATATAGAAAATCATAAAATATGAAGCATTTTCATTGTGGGTTATATAAGAATATAATTGATTATATTTGATTATAACTAACTTTCGTTTTAAGTATTCACTTGATACTATGAAGATCTCAACAGCACCATCATTACTATGACATAAGAGAGTGCCATAAAATGTTCTGATAATACTTGCGTACTTTTACTTAAATAAGGTTTGAATTAGGGCTGTGCAATTAATCGTATTTTAATCTCTATTACGATTTTGGCTTTCAACGATTATGAAAACAACGTAATCGGAAAAAAAACGATTATTTTGCTGCATTCCCTTTCGCAATGATGCTCTCAATGTGTCTTGCGTTACACATCTTAGCATTTAGATCAATAAAGGCCTTGGGGCTACGTTGTTTGATTGAATTAAACACAATATATGCACTCCACTATGCTGTTGTACTGTATCTGAAGATCTTAATATGATTGCTCATATTTTAAGCCATCTTTTTCCCGGCCCCTTGCTTTGGATCATTTTCATCAACCGGCCCCCATTCCAAACTAATTCAATAGCCCTGGCGTAGTGGATCTGTGAACAATCCCAAATACAATTCATTGTTTACATTGCGGCTAGTGCTAAACCAGAAGAAAAAACCCTTTTTCATTTTTAACGGTAAGTGGAAAGGGGCTGGGCTACATGAGGTGAATTGAGCCAACATAATTAGACCATTTTTTCTGACTGTGTTGTTGTGGCAATTCATCACTCGCAACAGGAAAGAATAAAACGGAGAGGAATCAATAAAACACAGATATAGTTGATTCATTATTTCGTTGTACAACAATCAATCATTAAAACTGCGGTCGCACTTGTGCGCGCAGTGATGAGCGGGCCCTCGCGTCCGTGCGCCTGCACTCGCAACAGGAAAGAATAAAACGGAGAGGAATCAATAAAACACAAACACAGATATAGTTATTTAATTATTATTTCGTGGTACAACAATCAATAATAATGAAGAAACATTACCTTGCACACAATCAGTCAATAGTGGTAATGCTCCAACGAGTACAAGTCTTTCACATCATATATAGCAGCTGTAATGAACGCACATACAATTTCCCTTACATTAGCCAACACACCCACATATGTTCCAGATGTCGAAAGGTCATTATCTCATGACCTCTTTAGGTGTAATTCATACCCTGTCAGGATATGAACCACCTAACTAACAAGACTTAACTGTATTATCCTGAGGAGGGCCTCTTTGCACTTCCGCTCACCCCTAATAATTGCGGAAGAGACGATGGGCCTCTCTTCTCTGGAAACTGTAATTCAATAACATACCTAATTATATTGACTAGGTCCAACAATGATATAACAGTGTGTTTCCTGTTTCCTGCAGATGTCCAGCAGCTGGTGGTGGTTAAAGAAGAGCCTCTCCCTGACCAGCAGGAGTGGAGCTCCAGTCTGGACCAGGAGAACCCAGAGCCCCCCCCACACATTAAGCAGGAACAGGAGGAACTCAGGATCAGTCAGGAGGGAGAGCAGCTTCAGGAGCTGGAGGAGGCTGTTATCACCAAGTCCACTCTCACTCCTGACCCTATGAAGAATGAAGATGATAAAGAGAAACCTCAGTCCTCACAGCCTCATCAAAGACAAACTGATCACATGGAAACAGAAGCTGATGGAGATGACTGTCGAGGACCAGAACCAGCCAGAAACTCAGATCCAGAGAGCAGTTTACAACCAAAGACTGAGGACCACACTGGAGACTCTTCTGAAGACACTGATGACTCTTCTGAACCTGACACTGAAGACAGTGCTGATTGGAAGGAGACCAGAGAACCTGCCTCAGGCTCAAACTCACTGAAAAATAGAGAAGAATCTGTCAGTGATCCCCGACGTAGTGCTGAAAATAAATCATTCAGTTGCTCAGTCTGTAAGAAAGCTTTTAGACATAGAAGAAATTTAAATCGACACATGAGAATCCACACAGGAGAGAAACCCTTTCGCTGCTCAGTTTGTGAGAAAGCTTTTTCACGGATTGGAGGTTTAAAGACACACATGATAATCCACACAGGAGAGAAACCCTTTCGCTGCTCAGTCTGTAAGAAAGCTTTTTTACACAGTGGAAGTTTAAAGACACACATGAAAGTCCACACAGGAGAGGAACTCTTTCCCTGCTCAGTCTGTAAGAAAGCTTTTTCACAGAGTGGAAGTTTAAAGACACACATGAGAGTCCACACAGGAGAGAAAGCACACAGCTGCTCAGTCTGTAAGAAAGCTTTTTCACGGAGTGGAAGTTTAAAGGAACACATGAGAGTCCACACAGGAGAGAAAGCCCACATCTGCTCAGTCTGTAAGAAAGCTTTTTCACACAGTGGAAGTTTAAAGGAACACATGAGAGTCCACACAGGAGAGAAACCATTCAATTGCTCAGTCTGTAAGAAAGCTTTTTCACGGAGTGGAAATTTTAAGGATCACATGAGAATCCACACAGGAGAGAAAACACACATCTGCTCGGTCTGCAAGAAAGCTTTTTCACAGAATGGAAGTTTAAAGGAACACATGAGAATCCACACAGGAGAGAAAACACACAGCTGCTCAGTCTGTAAGAAAGCTTTTTCACGGAGTGGAAGTTTAAAGACACACATAAGAATTCACACAGGAGAGAAAGCACACAGCTACTCAGTCTGTAAGAAAGCTTTTTCACAGAGTGGAAGTTTAAAGAAACACATGAGAGTCCACACAGGAGAGAAAATATACAGCTGCAATGTTTGTGACAAAAGATTTAAATGGCGTAATCATTTCCAAAGGCACAAGTGTGTTGGTCGTCAGTCCTCACAGCTTAATGAAATTCAAACTGAGGATAACGGAGAGGCAGAGCCTCCAATCAGCAGCTCAGCTGAACACATGGAAACAGAAGCTGATGGAGAGGACAATGAATAATTCTTATGACAGTTCACACGTGAGAGAAATCTGTCTGACTGGATTAACATTGTTGTACAACATCCATATAAGACTTAAATCTTTATCAACATAAGTGGACAATATGTTTAATGTTTTTGTCATTCTGATGTATACGTTAACCACTGACTGTTGATGAACCATTTTATTTGGATTGAGGGCTCCAAGTTTCCATATAGAGATATAGGATGATTTGATGTATTGTTCTTTATTTCTAAATGTTTTGAATCATTGCTATCCTGTTAATGATCCCTGTTTTACATAAATGTACCTGTTATCGGAGTGTTTTTGCTTCTGTAACTGTAAGGGAATACATTTTCCTATTTTGTATCCTGATGACCTCATGCCGTTACATGTAATACGTTACTCCCTAAGCCTGTTTTCACCCATCTGCAACCGATTCGCTAATAATCACAAATGTTCATTTCTTTGACCCCTTGACTCGACTATTTCTTGTTTTAATAATCGTTACATCTCCTCAGGACCAAGTTCCCGTGTCCTGCCTTTCACCTGCTGATCACCCACTGCTCATTTAAGGTGGACTGACCTTTACAATGGACCAGCTAGTCTTAGTGTCTTAATGTGCTATTGGGTTGTGTGCTCTCTGCAGGACGGTGTCTGTACTCAAAGATTGTTTATGGTATGAGAGCTTCACTCTGTTTTTATTGTCCAAACGATGCCAACAGAGGGCGGGTACTAACATTCACAAACACATAACTATCTCCCGCAAGTATTCGGAAGAAGATCCTCACAGGTAGCGGTTACTAATACTCACAAACACATCTCAATTCATTCCACTCATTCAACAAAGTAATTCACTCAGCATTCAACCAAGACATTTGAGAGATATTTACCAAGTTTGAGAGAACCTTACCGAGAGCAAAAACCGAGCTCTGAGGGACAGAGCTTACCGAGAGAGAGCATACCAGGGGAACCAGAACTAAACATGGAGAAGCAGCGTTCAGTTATTATGCTCCATCTGGAACAAACTCCCAGAAACCTGCAGGTCCGCTGCAACTCTGACTACTTTTAAATCCAGCAAGAAGACTTTTCTTTTTGCCGCTGCTTTTAATTGAACTATTTACATCTTAGACTGCACTGTAACTTTTATCCATGTATTTTTTCTTTTAATGTATCTTTTATTATCTTTTCTTTTTAATGACTGATTTTAAATGCTATTTTCTTAATGTCTTTCGTTTTTTGTAAAGCACTTTGAATTGCCTTGTGTTGAAAGGTGCTCTATAAATAAACTTGCCTTGCCTTACCCAAAAGGAGCTGTACAAATGCCGCAGTTTTTGCGTGGCTGTGTCTTTAGTTGAAAGCCCAGTGGCGATCTGCTCATCTCTCATTGAAATAATATGCTACCCAGGGGCGGACTGGCCATGTGTGTTCTGGAGAATCACAGAACGGACGTCCTTATTATTATGCTGTTTAACCCTCTGGAGTCTAAGGGTATTTTCTCGATTTTTAGATGTTTCCTTAAATCACCTTTTAAATATATTTCTTCTAACATGGCACCCATGTGTTGCATATCAAAATGTTCAGGACAATCTCTAGTATTGCTATATATGCAAATTACTCACCTTAGAGCACTGTTTGATGAGATAAGTAGCTCAAAAGCTTAAAATGTTACATCCGATTTTGGAAAATCTTCAAAACTCTTGTGAAAACACAAATGTTCTCATGTGATCGAATTGTTTTGGTATTTTAGATTTGGTTACCAAAGTCTTAGGATTACAAAAGTAGTGAAATATTTGAATTACACTGTATATAAATGTTTTATTCATGTCTAAAATGAAATGTAATAAATTCGAATTCTGAGTAAAACAGCTGTCAATCACTCTACTTTCACCACAGCAGGGGCTGAGATACATCAGGACTGAATAATGACTTCTAGGTTTTGTTCAAGATGATTACAACATCATAAAAACAGTATTTGAGAAAAATTGTTCTCCAATAATCAGACAGACTTTCGTTTCCTTATCACAGGAGTGGGGACAGCTTGTGGTGGGACCGGACATCTGGCACCTGATGCGAAACGTCACCAAAGAGAGCCACGAGCTGTACCCCGCCTTCAGGAGGCAGCTGTGTCTGTGCAACTTCGAGTTGGACCCCGGAGATGCCCGCCGTCTCACCGAGGCCAAGCGGTCTCAGCCGCAGCATTTGCCGTCACACAACAGTCGGCCGTTCACAGAAACAACCGATTATGACCGAGAAATGATATCATGAAAGTTACGGTGCTTATTAAGCTTATTAAAATCTAATTTATTTATATCGCACATTTATAAACGATTTTGGTCGAGCCAAAGTGCTGTACATAAAATAAAAATAGCCTACAGTAGAGACACTTTACAGCAAATACAACAGCACAGATTGTTCAGAATATCAGTATGAGAAAAACGACACCCTCTGTCCTTAGACCCTCTGTCCTTAGACCCTCACATCGTACAAGGAAACACTTCCAGAGAAAACTAAGAAGATGAATCCACGAGGATGTCAGCTACAATCCTGTGGAAGCCATCAGGGAAGCAGCATGACGAGACCCAAGGCAGGACCGCAGAGACAGGTTCAGCCACGACCCGAAGTCCACGACTTAATCCAGAACTCAGGATAGAGGATCCAAGACACAGGACTACAGCAAGAGGATCAGCCTCAACTCCGGATCCCGGCGTAGATATAGATACAAAACAAGAAAAAGATTTGGCTGGGTTAATCAGAACAAGAGAATACACAGACACAGACAGAGAGGGGAAAGGTCATTGGATAAAAGTTATTCTTGATAACCCTCTAGAAAGATCTCATGAACTTCCCCATTCAATCTATCAAGACCCGAGCAGTTCTATTAGATATAGGATAAGAAACAGAGATAGGGAGCACAACAACCCATCTCTTCGTCAGATGAAACGTATGTGGTAAGTTGCCAAAGTGCTTTGTTTTTAACGTTCATCAGTATTATAATCAAAAAGAGAAATATGAACGTCAGTTTTTACTGAAATGTTCAAATAAAGTCAACATTTCACAGTCTTTACTGAGCTGTGTGGGGTTTGTTCAACTTTTGAAAGATGTTTGAATGGTGATATACACAGTGATAGATGTTAAGGACTAACATTTATAATAAATACATTTACAATCATACAATCATACCTATTGGGATCATTTGTATTTAAGTTTCACTTTCCTTTTTTATTTCACAGTTTGAATATTTTTTTATTATATAACAGTCTTGTCTTTCATGTACAGCATATTGTTAACACATTTTAAAATGACCATGTTGAACAGCTACAACATGACAATACTTCTAGGCAGAGTGTGGAGGATAATGGGAGAATGAACAGAGGGGCAGAAACACCATCTGAATAATGGCCACTTCTTGCTAAATTTACATTTCCATGTGAGGCTTTTATCCCAGGCGACTCACAATAGGTCAATGAACAATGAACAGTGGTAGACAGTAGCTCATTTACAAGGCACGGCATTTAAGGACAATCTTGAGGTACTTGAGACTAATCCTGCAGCTTTATACTTCTGCTCCACAACATTTCGAGAATGAAGAAACCATCACGTATGAAAGGAACATGTGAATAGAGGGGCAGAAAACCGTCTTGCACATTTACATTTCAATCTTGAACAATGAACAGCGGTGGACAGTAAAGTAACGTGTTATAGCAGAAAGTTTAATACAGCGTATTTCTGGTATATTCATTTTAATGTCACCTGATATATAGGATGTGTGTTAGACGTGAATGGACGAGTCTATTTTTTCCTCTTAATTATAGAGGTTTTTTATATTCCTAAAATGATGTCCCATTTTAAGTAGAAGGAGATTAGCGCAAATGGTCTTTTCTTCCACTTTTGTGTTATAATCAAAAGGTGTTTTTTGGCTATTTGTGAGTAGGTAAGGTACAGGACAACCTGTGATTTCTGCCTTGAGTAAAATCATTACCCGTCGATAAGTATTTTTCAGAAAGTCATTTTGGGCTTTCAAGGGCGGAACTCAGTAGGTTATCTGTAAGAGTTTTTTGTATGATCTGGAAACTTAAATTAATAAAAGGAGGAAATGTATGTGCGCTCATGTGCAGACGTATATATTGTTTGTAAATGGGATAATTCATATCCTGCAAGACTCTTAAAAGAGCATGAGATGATTGAGTCACACACAGTTAGAGAGACAATGGTCGGTCTGACTTATCAATAGATGTGTTCATGTTATTGTGACCTGACTTCGGAGGTTGGAGGAAGTTCAGAGAAGGCCTTAGGGTATAAGAACAGTTAACCTTTGTTAGTTTATTACTCCTATGGATGTCATGAGATGATGACGTTTAAACATATACAAGTATAGCTTTCAGAGGGAAGAACATGTGACATTCGTGTGGTGGGCTGCATGATGAAATGTGTGTGCGTTAAAGATGTTTAAGGGGAATGGGTGTGCGTTCTGTCAAAGAGTCCTCTGTCTGTAAGATTCTACTACTCCAAAGCATTGCTGTAGGACTGCTTGAGAGCAGAGGTAATGTTTTACTCGTTACTATTGATTGTTGTACAACGAAATAATCATTGATCAACTATAACTTTTATGTGCAACATATAGTGAAACATCCCTATAAAGACATTGGTTCTTCTTAACACACACACACACACACACACACACACACACACACACACACACACACACACACACACACACACACACACACACACACACACACACACACACACTGTAAGGAGATGGAGCGAACCAGATGGAGCCAACCACTGCTGATTCATTGCCTGGGGTCCCGCCCAGGAGTGAAACCGGCAATAACAAATAGCTAGAGAGGAGCAACCGACACAACTCCTTCCCACTTGTGTGTATAAATATTATGATATTCTTATGCTCTGCGCTCTTCTTCTGAGCGGAAGTGTCCCACATTAGGCTTAGAGCTAAAGTGTCCCACATTAGGCTTAGAGCTAAAGTGTCCCACATTAGGCTTAGAGCCAAAGTGTCCCACATTAGGCTTAGAGCTGAAGTGTCCCACATTAGGCTTAGATTCAAAGTGTCCCACATTAGGCTTAGAGCAGAAGTGTCCCACATTAGGCTTAGAGCTAAAGTGTCCCACATTAGGCTTAGAGCAGAAGTGTCCCACATTAGGCTTAGAGCTAAAGTGTCCCACATTAGGCTTAGAGCAGAAGTGTCCCACATTAGGCTTAGAGTTAAAGTGTCCCACATTAGGCTTAGAGCAGAAGTGTCCCACATTAGGCTTAGATTCAAAGTGTCCCACATTAGGCTTAGAGCCAAAGTGTCCCACATTAGGCTTAGAGCCAAAGTGTCCCACATTAGGCTTAGAGCAGAAGTGTCCCACATTAGGCTTAGATTCAAAGTGTCCCACATTAGGCTTAGAGCAGAAGTGTCCCACATTAGGCTTAGAGCTAAAGTGTCCCACATTAGGCTTAGAGCTAAAGTGTCCCACATTAGGCTTAGAGCAGAAGTGTCCCACATTAGGCTTAGAGTTAAAGTGTCCCACATTAGGCTTAGAGCAGAAGTGTCCCACATTAGGCTTAGATTCAAAGTGTCCCACATTAGGCTTAGAGCCAAAGTGTCCCACATTAGGCTAAGAGCAGAAGTGTCCCACATAAGGCTAAGAGCAGAAGTGTCCCACATTAGGTTTCGAGCCAAAGTGTCCCACATTAGGCTTAGGCGCAGCTAGGCCTATGTGGCTTTTATCCTGGATAAAGTGTTTAAGTCATGGATGTTTAAAGTTTAACTTCTTCATATGTCTAATATTATAATTCACTTTTCATTCAGGAAGTATGACGCTGCGCTGTCAGTATGCTTCTCCATGTTTGTGATTGGTCAAATGTTCCAAATACCACCCCTTTCATGTGAACACGCACTCAGCTGGACAGAGAAACCCTGGCTTGAGTGAGTTGATAACCCGCGTCGTAGGACCGTTAGCGAGAGCGCCAGAGGGCGAAAGGATTCCCTGACAACAGCTGTAGGCATAGGTGTAGCTGTGGGTGGGCCCGGGTGGGCCTGGGGCCAAGGCCCACCCACAGCTACGCGTCTGCACCCACCAAAAGGCTTAAAGAGTATCTGGAAAATATGTCACTGCAGCCAGTGAATGCATATTGTAAATTGTCTGACTTTCAATACTTTTTTATTTTTCGAAAATCATTGTATCTTACTACTTCTTTACAAATTCAGATATTAGCGTCAGTTTATTTTGAATGGCAGGCGCGTGCCACTCTCACTCCCGCCAATCGCATCCACGGGCGCGAGCGGCGCTCAGATTCCATCCACTGCGCAGGCGCCAATTCATTGTTATCAGTAGCCTTGACAGTTTGAACTAGCTTGACAATGACAACATGGAAAAACAAAGTACTCTATTCAAATTCTTAACAAAAGAACGTAGAAGGATGACTCTGAAGTCGCTCAGACATCATCCTCAGCAGCCCAGACTACTTCAGCAGCGGTTTCTGTGGAGCTGGAAGAGGATGCTGGTTTGGAAATCAAGGCCCCATCAGATTAGTCCACAATAGATGAACCAGCGACACAGCCCAAACTCGGTTCTTTCCCACCCACAACCTTAGCCGGCAAGCCACAGTGTTTTTCTATCAGGTGGTATGGACTTTTCCCATGGCGGGAATACAGCACCTCAAGAGATGCTGTGTTTTGTAATGCATGTAGACATTTTCCCGAAGCTACCACTGAGGACCAATTTATAAAAAATGGGCTTTAAAGACTGGAAACACATTTCAGTGTTGTGTGAAACACGGGGCTAGCAGGGCACATTCTGCGGCGCTCGGCAAAAACCGAAGGCTTCAGACAAAGCCATCAAGGACGGGGAAATATTGTTAACCAGCTGAACAACGACGCTTGCAACAGGTCGTTTGTGGAAAGGAATAGAGAGCACATTAAGGTAGTAATAGACCTCGTTTTATTTTGTGCAAAGCAGGGGATTCCGTTACGTGGGCATCGGGAAAACGAAGAGGCATTGAACAGAGGCAACTTTCTGGAGTTATTTCAAATGATCTCTCACTATGACCCAGAAATTAAACGGCGACTGGACGACCTGCCGGGGAACGGGAAACTTACAAGCCCCGTTATCCAGAATGAGATACTGCAAATAGCTGCTTCTTACTCATCCGAAAAATAAAGACGGAATTGCATGATGAGACGGACACCTTCTGCAATTTTGGACAGACGAGTGCAAAGACGTGTCTAAACGAGAGCTTGTGGCAGTATGTATCCGATACATGCACAAAGGTATGATCAAGGGAAGGGCTGTGGGTTTTTTGGAGACTGGAGACATGCACGCAAATGCCATATCAGCGAAAATCCTGCAAGTGCTGGAGCCTTTGCAGCTTGACCCCAAGTTGTGCGTTGGATTTGGTTTTGATGGGGCATCGGTCAAAGTAAGTAAGTAAGTAAAGTAATACATGTGTTAATGAAAACAAGCAAACAAAAGAAAAACATAACATTTTTTTTATAGTTTTGCAGCAATTGGACTTTACGCAATGTTTGTGTGCGTTCTTTCGTCATGACCGAAAGAACGAGATCGCGGATACAAGCGGTCGAGATGGGTTTTCTCCGCAGGGTGGCTGGTCTCTCCCTTAGGGATAAGGTGAGAAGTTCGGTCATCCGGGAGGGACTCGGAGTTGAGCCGCTCCTCCTTCGCGTCGAAAGGAGCCAGTTTGAGGTGGTTCGGGCACCTAGTTAGGATGCCACCTGGGCGTCTCCCTAGGGAGGTGTTCCAGGCACGTCCAGCTGGGATGAGACCCAGGGGGTAGACCTAGGACCAGGTGGAGGGATTATATCTCTTCGCTGGCCTGGGAGCGCCTTGGGACCCCCCAGTCAGAGCTGGGTGATGAGGGAAAAGGAAGTTTGGGGCCTCTCTGCTGGAACTGCTGCCCCCGAGACCCGACCAACGGATAAGCGGAAGAAGATGGATGGATGGATGGATTTGTGCGTTCGCGCCAGTGGTGTGTTTATGTGGCCGCCGTTCCAGAATGATTTGTCCAAAACCGCTCTGCGTATCCATGCTTTATTGTTGATGCTGTGCAGCTGTTGGCAACTGTGTGTTTGTGCAGCGGCAGCCGTGTCATGTTATAGGCTACTGTGCTGGTGTTGTGTGCCTGTAACATGACTTCTAATATATATGTGTCCGTCTGAATAAACCTTTCTGCAATCAGGCAAGTATAGTTTCCCTAACCCAAGTATAGTTTCAGTTAAAATGCGTTTTAGGACATATTATGTATGTTTGGTCTTGAACAGGCTGGGCCCACCTGATTTTTTTTGGGCCCACCCACTCTTTGATTTCTGCCTACGCCACTGCCTGTAGGGTTATCAATGAGACATGAATGATCTCTGTGGTATATCATATATGTGGTGCATATAGAGACACAGACAAAAAGAATACTTGTCAAAACAAAATGGATAGGAATGTTATAAGAGCTATTTGATAAACTGTGTATTTGAAGTGGAGAGCTGTGCTGATTTCAAAGAGGTAGAGAGGAGATGTGCATTAATGTAATGCATCGTGTTATTATGGGATGGATAACAGTCAGGGCCAAATTGCCATTTTGAAGTACTACCTGGCCACCGAATGATAAGGGAGAAAACTAAGGACAGTATTGTCACAGTCTGCTTTCTCACTCACCTATTTTCTGCATTATCATTCCTTAGTCACCTGGTAGTCACACCCTGTCTCTCTCTCTCTCACTCTGTTTCACCCATCAGCTCCATTAGTATTTAGGCCCACTTCACCTTCACCTCAGTGCCAGATCGTACTTCGCAGCATGCCAGTCTTTCCCGCACTACTCCTCAGATTGCTCTCCCGGTTTCGACCCTGCCTGTCCCTGACCAGCCTGCCTCGCCTGCTCCCTGACCCGTTCTGTGCCTACGACTCCCGTCCTGCCTGCTCCCGGAAACCTCGCCTGTCCCCGACCAGCCCTTGGCCTACTATCTGCCGTGTTGTCTCCTACCAGCCTGTTGCCTCAAATAAAGCTGGTTACCGACTATCTCTGGTTTCCCGTGTTCTGCATTTTGGTCCTCAGCTCGTTTGTGACAGAACGATCTGGCCAGAAATGGACCAAGCAAACACCGGGTCTCCTAGAGACCGCTTTGAGAGGGTTGAGGACGCCATCCAAAGACAGGAGGTCACAATAGCTACCTTAGCTATCGAGTCCCACCAGGCAACCTCAACCCAGGGACAAACGCTGGCTTACCTTACCTCCCAGATGCAACAGATGGCCGCCACCGTACAACGCGCTACCATGGCTGCTACCGTCCCTCCGCCCGCAGCTCCGATGCTCGCTCCAGCCCCTGGGTCGACGGGATACGCTCCGGAGCCTCGTGTGGGAACGCCGGAACGTTACGCGGTGAGCCGGAGGGATGCAGGCCGTTTCTCACAAACTGTTCCATATTGTTTTCACTGCAGCCACACACCTTCGCCTCCGAGGCGGCTCGTGTAGCTTTCACCGTTAATCATCTGACGGGGAGAGCCCGTTTATGGGGAACTGCAGAGTGGGAGCAGCAGACACCAGCCTGCGCCTCGTTGCTGCCTTTTCCGCGGAGATGCGGAAGGTGTTCGGTCCCGTTCGTCTGGGTCCCGACGCTGCTGGAGGCCTGCTGAGTTTGAGCCAGGGTTCCGGCACCGTGGTGGATTACGCTATTGACTTCCGCACCAGCAGCCGCCGCAGCAGCTGGAATGAGCCGGCGCAGTGTGACGCATATCTGAGAGGATTAGCGGATTATATGAAAGATGAGCTGGTTTCCTATGATCTCCCTGCTTCCTTGGATGGGTTGATAGAGCTCACCTCTCGGATTGACGGACGAATCCAGACTCGGAGAGGAGAGCAACAGACGCGAGCGGCGGGCCGCTGCTCGCGACAACAACTCCGGTTTCCGGGAGATTTCGACTTCCGGGTTCGGCGGAGAGTTCCCACTCCTACTCTGACTCACGGTACGAGGTCGAGCCCATGCAAGTGGGTCGTACCAGTCTTACCTCTGAGGAGAGGGAAGTACGTCGAAGAGGTAAAAGACAGAGCTCATCAGTAATGGGGAGTATACTGGTGGGCCAAACCTCTGAGCTGATCCCCAATTTAAGACCCTTGTGCCATGCTCGCCTCCTCCTGACAGGCAAATCTCAGGCTCTGGCTGTTTTTATCGACTCCGGATCAGATGTTAGCATCATTGACGAGGAGCTCGCACGACAGCTGGGCATCCAACAGGTTCGGCTGCTCCAGCCGGTACCGGCTAATGCCTTGGATGGTCACCTGCTGGGAACAGTGACACACCAGACGACACCGGTCCATATGCTCATGTCGGGGAACCACCATGAGACAATCCAGTTTCATGTGCTACGGTCCCCCCAAATCCCTCTGATTTTGGGTTATCCGTGGCTCCGCCGCCACAACCCGAACATTGACTGGGCAACTGGGTCCATCCTAGGTTGGAGTTCTTCCTGTCATCAGGTTTGTCTCAAGCAGGCCGCCGCACCTCAACTATCTGTGGATATGAACCTGGTTCCGGATGTCACAGGGTTCCGGCGGAGTATTTGGACTTTAAGGAGGTGTTTAGCAAGGCTAAGGCGACATCTCTTCCACCTCATCGGCCCTATGACTGCGCCATTGAGCTACATCCAGGCGCAGTCCACCCAAGGCCCGGTTGTACTCGCTTTCGGCACCGGAGGGAAGGCCATGGAGACCTACGTCAATGACTCTCTGGCTGCGGGAATTATTCGTCCTTCCACATCACCCGCAGGAGCAGGGTTTTTTTTTGTGGCGAAGAAGGACAAGACCCTGAGACCCTGCATTGACTATCGGGGCCTGAACGACGTCACGGTGAAGAATCGTTATCCCTTGCCACTCATCTCGTCAGCATTTGAGTTACTACAGGGGGCTACAATCTTCACTAAGCTGGATCTACGAAACGCTTATCACCTGGTACGAATCCGGGAGGGGGACGAATGGAAGACCGCCTTCAACACCTCTTCGGGACATTACGAGTACCTGGTGATGCCATTTGGACTTACCAACGCCCCTGCAGTTTTCCAGGCGTTGGTGAACGACGTACTCCGAGACATGTTGGATCGTTATGTTTTTTCTATCTGGACGACATCTTGATTTTTTCTAAAAACCTCAAGGAGCACGTCCATCATGTCCAGACAGTCCTCCAGAGACTTCTGGAGAACTCACTGTTCGTCAAGACGGAGAAGTGCGAGTTTCACACTTCTTCGGTCGCCTTTCTGGGCTACATCGTGGTCAAGGAAGTGTGGAGATGGATCCTTCTAAGGTCTCAGCAGTTACCTCGTGGCGGGTTCCTGATTCTCGGAAGGAGCTGCAGCGTTTCCTGGGATTCGCCAACTTTTACAGACGGTTCATCCGTGGCTACAGCACCGTGGCCGCCCCGCTCACCGCCCTGACCTCATCCAAGGTGACGTTCCGATGGTCCCCTGCAGCCGAGGAGGCTTTTCAGGACCTCAAGGGCCGGTTTACGTCAGCTCCTATCCTTCAAGTACCAGACACCGCTGGTCAGTTGGTGGTGGAGGTGGATGCTTCTGACGTAGGGGTGGGGCCATTCTGTCGCAACGTTCTGGTGAGAACCAGAAGCTCCACCCCTGTGCTTTCTTTTCGAGGAGATTGAGTCCGGCGGAGAGAAACTATGACGTGGGGAATCGAGAGCTTCTAGCAGTCAAGTTGGCGTTGGAGGAGTGGCGACACTGGCTTGAGGGGACGAACAACCATTTCAGGTATGGACCGACCATAAGAACCTGGAATACATCAGGTCGGCACAGAGACTGAATTCTCGGCAAGCCAGGTGGTCGTTATTTTTCACCCGGTTAATTTTTTTCTCTCCTACCGCCCGGGCTCCCGCAACGTGAAGCCGACGCTTTGTCCCGGCAGTTCGGGAGGGAGGGAGACACCCGGGTATTCCAGCACTATTCTTCCTGCTCCTCGAGTGATCGGCGTCCTCGCTTGGGAGATTGAGGAGAGGGTTTAAGACCGCTTTGGTGGACCAACCCGGTCCTAGTTCTTGTCCTCTAAACCGCTTGTTTGTGCCTCAGGTTTTGAGGCTGAGGTGCTTCAGTGGGCTCATAGCTCCAGACTTTCCTGCCACCCTGGAATTCAACGTACCAAGGGGATGGTCCTACAACGGTTCTGGTGGGCCACGCTGGAGGCTGACACCCGGGAGTTTGTGAACGCCTGTCCTGTGTGCAATCGGCACAAACCATCTCACCAAGCGCCAGCTGGCCTCCTTCATCCATTACCGGTCCCACGTCGCCCTTGGTCACATATCTCATTGGACTTTGTGACTGGTCTACCACCGTCCCACGGACATACTGCCATCTTGACGGTGGTAGATCGGTTTAGTAAGATGGCCCATTTCATACCCCTGCCTAAGATCCCCGTCAGCTAAGGAGACGGCGGAACTGATTCTGCTCCACTGTGTTTCGCATTCACGGACTGGCGACTGATGTGGTTTCCGACCGGGGGCCCCAATTCACCTCTGTGTTTTGGACGGGAGTTTTGTGAGCTCATCGGGGCGACGGTTAGTCTCACCGCTCCGGTTCCACCCACAGGCCAATGGCCAGACTGAACGGAAGAATCAGAGATGGAGACCACTCTCCGCTGCATGGCTTCCGATCATCCCACGACCTGGTCAAAAACAACTCCTCGTGGTGGAGTATGCCCACAACACCCTCATCAGTTCCGCTACTGGTCTTTCCCCTTTTCAGTGTGCTTACGGTTTTCAACCCCATTGTTCTCTGCATTGGAGAAGGAGGTTACCTGTCCGTCTGTCCAGGCTTTCATCCGACGTTGTCGGAGGACTTGGAGGCAGGCTCGTACTACTCTGCTTCGGTCTGCTAACCGGTACGCCACATCAGCGAAACCGCCGACGAACCAAGGCACCTGTGTACCGGGTAGGCAGAGGGTGTGGCTTTCCACCCAGAACATTCCCCTTCGGATTGAGTCTAAAAAGTTAGCGCCCAGGTTTATTGGGACCCTTCGAGATTGTCAAGGTCATTAATCCTGCAGCAGTTCGAATGAGTTTGCCCCGGAAACATGAAAATCCATCCCACCTTCCACGTCTCAGGATTAAACCTGTCCGGGAGAGCCCTATGGTTTCCGCCGCCCCTCCACCACCACCCCCGAGGATGATCGATGGGGGCCCTATCCTACACCCTTCGTCGTTTACTGCCGTTCCCGTCTCAGAGGAAGAGGGGTTCAATAGTTTGGTGGACTGGGAAGGGCTATGGTCCTGAGGAGAGGCAGTGGGTTCCGGCTCGTCATATCCTTCAACCCGCAACTCATCCGAGACTTCCACCTGCGTTACCCGGAGCAAGCCGTCTAGGACCCACGCTCGACCAGGCGTTAAGCCAGGGAGTAACTCGTCCGCTACGGACCAGAGGCTTCGTCGAGGGGGAGGGGGAGTCGTCATCGGTCGAGGGAGGACGAGGATTTCCAGGAGGGAGGAGAGGCCGAGAGAGCAGTCTCAGATGAGTACTAACCTTTCCCATACCTCCTCTTTCCACCCGGTGTCTGTAGGGTTTTTTTTTTCTTGGGTCTCTTTTGTTGGGTTTTTAGTATTGGTTAGAAGTCTGGAGCCGTCCATTAAGGGGGGGGTTCTGTCACAGTCTGCTTTCTCACTCACCTATTTTCTGCATTATCATTCCTTAGTCACCTGGTAGTCACACCCTGTCTCTTCTCTCTCTCACTCTGTTTCACCCATCCGCTCCATTAGTATTTAGGCCCCACTTCACCTTTCACCCTCAGTGCCAGATCGTACTTCGCAGCATGCCAGTCTTTCCCGCACTACTCCTCAGATTGCTCTCCCGGTTTCGACCCTGCCTGTCCCTGACCAGCCTGCCTCGCCTGCTCCCTGACCCGTTCTGTGCCTACACTCCCGTCCTGCTGCTCCCGGAAAACCTCGCCTGTCCCCGACCAGCCCTTGGCCTAGTATCTGCCGTGTTGTCTCCTACCAGCCTGTTGCCTCAAATAAAGCTGGTTACCGACTATCTCTGGTTTCCCGTGTTCTGCATTTTGGTCCTCAGCTCGTTTGTGACAAGTATAGCCTTTGCATCTATTTTAGCACGTAGAAGAATACTCCTAGAATGGAAATCTCCGATACCACCTAAAGCATCTATATGGCTTAAAGATCTAATGATGTACCTGCACTTGGAGAAGATTAAATATAACCTGAGGGGCTCTTCACAACTATTCGGCTCTATGATAGCCTACATAGCTGAACTTAAGACACTACATTAAGAAGAAAGGGGGGAACTATGAAGTGTATGTGCTTTTTTTTTTTTCTTTTTTTTGTTCTGTCTTTATATACATGTATGTATGTGTATGTGTATATGTGTGTAGGTATGCACATATATATGTGTATGTGTATATGTGGGTATACATATGTGAGTATTGTAGTGCGTGAAAAGGGAGGCGGAGGCGGTGTATTCAGAATTGACTTCCACACTTGATTATTCATTAATCGGAGGATAATGCATGAACTGCTCTGTCTGACGAGCTAGCAGGAATGAATAGCCACAGCTCAGTGTTCCCACTAAAGGGTCCGTGTGGCAACACAATACAACAGGTGAATTATGGTCCAACATGGTGTCACCACACAAGCCCCCCCCAGAATTCACAAGTAAACAAAATCCGTATGGCGGGGAGGAACAACACGCCCTACCAACGAGTCCTGCGCACCGGAGCCGGCCACAGCGACTTCCGCCTGTGCTGGCCCCCGTCAGAGGAGGGACCGGAACAACAGGTCGACACCCCCTGACAGGAATCAATCCGGAGGGCGGGCCCCGTCTCGGTGGTCAAGCCAGCATAACCGGCCGGTCCCACGCCAAATGAGCAGCCTTCACCTGGTCCAATCGAGACGTGCTCAGCCTTGCCGCCCATGTCGACCAACCAGGGCTTGTCCACCGTGCTCCAAGACCCGGAAAGGTCCATCGTAAGGGGGCTGCAGGGGGCCTCTGTGTGCGTTTGTGCCGTATGAAGACGTCCCCAGCCGAGCGTAGCTCCGCGGGACTTGGGACTTGGTGCACCGTGCTGAGAAGTCGGAACCGGGAGCGAAAGCCTCCACTGCGTCTCTCAGGAAAACCCGCTGGGCCGTGGCAGACCAGGGAGCTGATTGCATTGGGAGGAAATCCCCCATGAACTCTCACGGCTGCCCGTAGACCATCTCCGCTGTAGAGCACTGCAGATCTCCTTAGGTTGCGGTCCTCAGGCCCAGCATCACCTAGGGCAGCTTGTCGACCCAGTTACCATCCGTAAGTCCGGCCTTCATGGAGCGATGGAAGTGCTCGCAGAGGCCCGTTAGCCTGAGGGTGGTAAGCGGTAGTCCTGTGCAGCTTACCCCCAAACGAACGCCACGGCGTTCCAGAGTTCTCGGAACGTGAACTGAGAGCCCCTGTCTGAGAAATGTGAGGAGGTAGGAAAAGCCCTGAGAGGAGGGCAATGGACCAACCAGGTCGATGTTGACGTGGTTCAAACCTCCTCTCAGGCACCAGGGACAACGCTCCAAAGGAGGCCTTCGTGTGGCGGTGCACCTGAGCGCGTTGACAAGCCACGCACTCACCAGCCCAAGTCCTCGCGTCCTTTTTCAGCCCATGCCAGACGAACTTTCGCGGCCACCAAGCGCACCGAAGGCTTACACAACCTGGGGTGTGACAGGCCGTGCACAGCCTCGAACACAGAGCTGCCTCCAGCTGCGGGAACGACTGGCCACGACAGGCCCGTGGAGACGTCACACAGGACGGTAAACAGCCCCGCGTCGCCGAACACCATTCCTCCAAGCGCAGCCCTGCACCCTCCACCTTCAGAGCCTGGACGCCGGGATCTGTGACCTGGTCCGCCGCCATGCGATTATAGTCCAGGCCCAACTGGACGGCACCGATGACGACTCTGGAGAGGCAATCAGCAACCAGGTTCGACTTGCCAGCCACGTGCTTAATGTCCGTAGTGAACTCTGATATGTAGGACAAGCTGCCGCTGCTGACGTGCCGACCAAGGCTCTCCACTTTTGACATGGCGAAGGTGAGCGGGCTTGTGGTCGACAAACGCCGTAAATTCACGGCCTTCCAGCATGAAAACGGAAGTGCCGCACGGCCAAATAAAGTCAGAGGAGCTGTCGGTCAAAGGCGCTGTACCTTGCGTTCCCCTGAGCGTCAGCTGGCAGCTGAAAAAGGCCACCCACTGCTCGTGCACCGCGCCGACCGGCGGTTCTAGACCACTTTGACTGGGGGGGCCACTGGGGGGGCAGTTATTTTCTGAGGGGGGCTCAATAAATGCAGGACGAAAAAGAGAACTAGACAGTATGAAGTAATTGCCCATAAGAAAACAATGCAATACAGTTATTGGTATTTGTTTCAGTAACTTATTTATTTCAGATAGATCTTATAGTTATTACTGTGAGCTTCAGCTTAAGTTATAGTGATGTTTGCACTCACACCATATTTATATAAAAATAAAGGCAATGAACAGTTACTACTTTACATAAGGGTGTCTGCACAATCTCACACTAAATCAGTGGTTCTCAAACTTTCTCTGTCATTCCCCGCTTTGAACAGATGGGCCTTTTCAAGCCCCACCTGTTCCTCATCGCTCCAATAAAATGGTAGGCCAAGCTTAAAATTGTCTAATGTATCGTTCTATAACAGGGGTCTCTAACCCTATTTAGGATGAGAGCTACTTTCAAAAAATAAGTCATGAGCTACTTTTACTCCTCTTTTTTGTGTGCTGTTTGGGTCTGTGGGACCCGTTTGCAGGGTTTACTAAAATAAATGTATGATTTTGTTTTGAATGTTGAAGTGAAATGCATCAATCTGTGCACTTTGAGCACCACATGAATGTATGGATACAGCTCTCAGCACAAAGGGAGCTATACGTTTCAAACATCTTTAGAATATGATCAACCAATAACAAATCATTTAAACTTAATAATAATAATAATTTATTTTATATAGGCGCCTTTCAAGGCTCTCAAGGTCGCCGTACAAACACATAAAAAACAAGATACACAAAACATAACACCAGCATAAGAGACATAAACAAGACAATGCAGTAAATAAATAAATCAAATAACCAAATCAATAAAAACAGGATGTGTGATGGATAGTGATCAGGGTGGATATGCGAGTGTGAACAGATATGTTTTGAGGCGTGATTTGAAAATGGGGAGAGAGTCAGAGTTGCGGATGTCAGGTGGGAGGGAGTTCCAGAGGCGGGGTGCAGAGCGGCTGAAGGCTCTAGACCCCATGGTGGTTAAACGGAAGGGGGGTGCAGAGCGGCTGAAGGCTCTAGACCCCATGGTGGTTAGACGGAAGGGGGGTGCAGAGCGGCTGAAGGCTCTAGACCCCATGGTGGTTAGACGGAAGGGGGGTGCAGAGCGGCTGAAGGCTCTAGACCCCATGGTGGTTAAACGGAAGGGGGGTGCAGTGAGGCTGAGGGAATGGGGATGGGTGTGTTGATGGAGGTCGGAGAGGTACGGAGGAGTGAGGGTATGGATGGCCTTAAAGGCGAGGAGCAGGAGACGGGGAGCCAGCTGCTGAAGAACAGGAGTGATGTGGTTAATGGAGGGGGTTCTGGTGATGATGCGGGCCGCAGAGTTCTGAACCAGTTGAAGTCTGTGGATGGATTTGAGAGGGAGACCAAAGAGAAGGGAGTTGCAGTAGTCGATGCGGGAAGTGACCAGGGTGTGAACAGGAATGGCGGTGGTCTTAGGGTTAAGGGACGGGCGGAGGCGGTTGATGTTGCGTAGATGGAAACAGGCAGAGTGATATTACTGATGTGAGATTTGAATGAAAGTGTGCCGTCGAGGATGACACCCAGACTCTTAACCTGAGGGGAGGGGGAGACCGAAGAGTTGTCTATAGTAATGGAGAAACTGTCAGAGACTTGTTTATTCTTATCTTATGTTACCTAGTTAGCATTCTTTCTTTTTATTTATGCATATTTTACTAATCACCTCCCTTTTAAACAGTTTACTGTCCTATGGTACACATTGGAATGATTTCTTACTTTATTTTC